>CM060104.1:37674345-37826845 GCA_030522415.1 Channallabes apus
GGTTTCCTTAAACCATCTTGTGTGTAAAAGTGAACGATTGTTGCCGGGTGTCAAATTTTCCAAAACAATTCTGACCATAACTTTACAAATCAACATTCTGTCATGAACGTAAGACATTTATTCAACGCATTCAACATTTACTCAGAATCTCTTTCACACAATTCATATTAAATCCACAAGTGTTTAAACCTGATGTAAAAAAAAATATAATAATAAACAAGTTATCATCTGTTCTTTAGAAAAAAAAATGAAATAAGGGTGTGACCCAAACAAGTCCCCGCTCCTCTATATCCTCTCAGTATCTCCTCTGTCTGGGGCTGAAGATCGTGCTCGGGTCGCTGTCCCTCTCCCTCTCCTTGTCCCGTTCCCGCTGGGTGCTGGGAGACGAGCGCTCCTGTGCGGATTTTTCGCTTTTGAAAAGGTCACGACCTGTCCTGAGGATCTGTTCTTCCAGCTTTTGGTGGCGCTTCATATCGGAGAGCACTTTGTCGAGCCGGGCCGTTCGCTTGACCGTCGAACGAGCGGAGGAACCTGAGAAGAACCGACCGACAGACGTCACCAACCACACACACACGCACATACTTCACTGACACAAAACTGGAGCTTTTCATAGTTTCTTCATTTACTTTGAGAAAATCAAATACAGAAAGCTGTAATGAGCGAACTCTGCCAAAACCGAGGTAAAAGCTCATACCTGGTGTTCTGCGCCGGCTGAGGAACGAGTTCTTGGGAGTCATGGAGGTCTGCTCTTCGTCAAAATCAAACTCAGTGGGTGTAGGCGGCCTAGAAACATCAAACAGCCCCAAGGTTTTTATATTAGTGTGTTGGGTTTGGATGTTACAGTTGTTTTCTTGATATGATGCGAATTGTTGACTACAGTATATGATACAATTAAACAACACAGTAAAAACACAGTCCCCGAGTTATGAACATTCGAGTTACGAATTTCCAAAGATATGAATGGAGCACGGTTCTACAATCATTCGTAGATAAGAAAGTTGCTCACGTGTATTGTACAAGGAATAGACACTGCAGTGCACCAGATACCAATATATACAATTATATACAATATTTTCAGTGTGCAAGTAGATTATAAGTATAAAATGTCTAAAGTTTTCAAACGGTTTCAATGAATCAGTCCAGGAGCACGATGACGGAAAATGTCTGTCCTGATGGTTACAGTACTGGAAAAGGGGGACAGATTCTGCCAAATGGATTGGTACAGTATGCTTTACAGCGTATATTCGTCTCAAAAGTGTATAAGACTTTGTTGGACTTGAGAACAAATCCGACTTACAAACATGCTCCTGGAACGAAACTCCTTCGTAAGTCGAGGACTTATTGTACCTGGTTAGCTTGAATAAGAAAATATAATAAGCATGTCTCAAACGGCAAACAATACTTCTCCAAACTTCATCGTCTTTTGTTTCAATTTAATTTTAATGTTACGGCTGATCTCTCTGTAGATATATACGTTTTTTAAATCTTGCAATCTTCACTACCCGATACTACTCCATTTGGTCTTGCACTTTGAACTACAGTATATTCTTCTTATTTGTTTTCCCCCCAAACTCACACTATAAACTCCTGCTTACGTCCCATAAGGAAAATCATATCATGTTATACTCGTATCGTGAATAAAACACCTTGATCTCTTGAACACCTCTTACCAACTGACTTTCTGCCCTCTCTAAGAATCCTGACCTTCCTGACACTAATGCAAAATACTAACTCCAAGCCTCACTTTGCAAAAATACGATAAAGTCACCCACTTGCGCTCGCTCTCTTCCTCTTTGTCCGAGTCCGAGTCTTCTCCGTCTCTCTCTGGGGAAGGAGTGCGAGGTGGAGTCGGAGGTCTGAGAGGCAAAGGGATCCACTTCAGCTCCAGCACTTCTCCTTTAGCCAGCAGCTCGTACAAGCGCTTGATCTCCTCAGGCGGGGGCATCCAGTTTTTAGGGTCCTCCAGCTCCTCATCACTGTACGCGATGTCCCAGTCGTCGTCCTGCTGCTGGGTCCGGCACCCGTTGGTCATGTCTCCGTCGTCCTTCCTTTCCTCCTTTTGCTCGTCTGTTTCCATACCAGCTTTGCCGTGCTCCTCATCTGAAAGAGTGGTGAAAGAAATGAATCCGAACAACCAGAAGAATCTTGAGAGTGTTTATACAATCAATTTTAATTGATTAAACATAAATATACGTAAAAAACCTTTTGTGTTTCAATTTACGTGTCCTTTGCACACTACATAATGTTTACAGTGTATATATTTTTATACTTATTTCATACTTTGCTTTTAATCCTATGTTTGATATATACCCTTTTTTTAATACTTATTTTTATTTTATATTATTCTTGTTTTTCAGTTTTTTAGCGGCATTCATTGGGGGACAGCAAAGGAAGAATTTAATTGAACAGGAGGAAAACATTTAATTACTGTGCATATGACAATAAAACTTGAAACTTTTAGACCATTTGCAATTTTTTTTTCAATGATAATATGTGGAGTTTAACAGAAAAAACGGATTTTATTTACTTTTTATTAGGTTATTAGCAAGTCAGTTATCTGGGCACTTTTTATGTTTGTCGCAGCAGCAATTTTTTACAAATTGAAGATGCACCTATAGTTAAATTTTGGAATAATACCCAAGTTTTATTACAGGATACAACTTGTTAACAATAAACAAGGGCAAATACCGTCTGATACCGATGTACTTAATTTATTTTAATTCACTTTTAGAAATGCTTCAAATTTATTTTAATTCACTTTTAGATGCTTCAATAAGCATTTCGGTGTAATGAACACCGTTGATTGTCTAACCTCTTTCCTAATAATGTTCCAATACTTCTGGCCCTTGAGAATCCCAGAAAACTGTCAGCATTTTCCAGCTGATGGTTGACTTTTCAACTTCTCGGTCTGCGATTGAGGTTGTTTCCGTTCCATACTCTGCTGTTTACTCTCAGGCTCGTAGTGATGAATCCATGTCTCATCACCAGTAACGATTCTTTTTTAAGAAGCTTTCGCATTCCTTAGAGTATCGGTCCGAATTTTGTTTGCAGATATCCGAACACTTCCAAACTCTTCTTTTATGCATCCACTTTTGCTTTTGATCATTTTAGGCTGGAATAAATCACAGTAACTGAGGAGCCCATCGTCAGGATGGGATGCCACTTCATTGTGCGTAATCACTTTAATTAAACGCGCTTCTGTATTGTGCATCTATACAGTGCTGAACTGTCTGTCTGGGTCTCAGTGAATAAACATTTTAGCGTAAAGTTTTGAACAAAAATTAACCAAGAGATATGTATTTTTTTTAAAAAGGTAAACTATCCTAATTTAAAAGTTCAAACAGACACTAAACAATCGATCAGGGGACAGGGTGAAAGGCTGAAGCGGAAGTTATTCTGACTCGCTTCTGTGCCTATAGAGAGATTTATGACTACGACTAGTCCTGATAATAAACAAGCAGTAAATCTTCAGCAAATCAGCCCGAGACTCTGCACAGACAGAATGTCATGTCCTTTGTTTATAAAGGGTCAGTTTCTGTTCAGTTAGTACGTATTTATTTTACTCTTAGCTCATTTATGGGTTTGAGTTGGCTTACATTCTTCCTTTTCCTTATTCTTGAATTACTTCCAATAAGAAAAATGTCCTCATTGGAACTCTCAGTCCTGAACCGTGTAAACCACATGATAGAGACTCCAGAGATCTCCTATAACTCGCTCTGAATAAGACCGTCTGCCCAATGCTGTACACGTTTGGGCCCGAAAATCTCATCAAACATTTTCTTAAATTGTAACTTCAGGCCCTTTGAAGTCTGTCGAAGTAAATCATTTGATCTTATTTCTTTAGTTTAGTCGACATAATGTAATGCACAGGACACGTAGACTGATTTAAGGAAAGCATCCCAGCCAGTGCCCAAACAAATCTACCTACATGTTGTTGTTGTTGGTCTTTCGGCTGCTCCCGATAAGGGGTCGCCACAGCGGGGTATCCAGTCCGCACTACAACTTGGCACAGTTTTGACGCCGGATGCCCTTCCTGACACTGGATACAGTGCCGGTCCCAAGCCCGGATACAAGGGGAGGGTTGCGTCAGGAAGGGCATCCGGCGTCAAAACTGTGCCAAGTTGTAGTGCGGACTGGATACCCCGCTGTGGCGACCCCTTATCGGGAGCAGCCGAAAGACCAACAACAACAACATGTAGGTAGATTTGTTTTTTTTTTTAATACCCTTTTCATCCTCGGTCATGTCCTCGGTTTTTGTGGCGTCCTCGCTTTGTTTCTGCGTGTCCTCTGTGGTGGACGTGTCCTCCTGCTCCCTCACACACTTCACCTCCTGTCTGTCTGACTCCGCTTCCTCCACTGCCTGCATCCCAACTGCTGAGAGAAGAGGAGCAGACAAACACAGGGTCAGGAGCATGCACACACACGCGCGCGCACCTCTCTCACACGCGCGCGCACCTCTCTCACACGCGCGCGCACCTCTCTCACACGCGCGCGCACCTCTCTCACACGCGCGCGCAGCTCTCTCACACGCGCGCGCAGCTCTCTCTCACGCGCGCGCAGCTCTCTCTCACGCGCGCGCACCTCACACACCTCTCTCAAACACACACCTCTCTCACACCTACATACACACATCTCTCTCTCTCACACACACCTCTCTTGCATCCACACAACCCCCCCCCACGTGCGCGCGTGCACACACACACACTTCTCTCTCTCTCTCTCACACACACACACACACACATCTCTCTCTCACACACACACACATTTCTCTCTCTCTCACACACACTTATGTACTTTAGAAGTGAGTAACTCAGGTCACGTGTTTCTGTATGATTTATCTAACATTAATGAACTTTACAGATGTTTAGCTGAAGGTGGAGAGATTAAAGCAGAAGACACTAGAATGTCGGGTAACAGTGCAGAGTGTGTGTGTGTGTGTGTGTGTGTTACCGCACCGAGCTCACATCAAGCTGCTCTCCTGCTGATCCTTACAGTACACAAGCTTTACAGTGTGTTTCCCGGAGAAGATCTGTTTCCCATTGTTAATTCCGATCAATGACCGACTGAATGTTTACTTCTCCACTGGACTCCCGCCGTCTGCGTCATCCGGGGCTGTGCTCACCTGACCACAGCGCCACCTGCTGTTAGGAGTACCAACACACAGGATAATTTAATGCTTATAAAAAAAAAACACTTTAAACACTAAATTGCAACAACCTTAAACAGTACAAAATATACACACAATGATACAAATTAATTAGAACAAAAAACTATAAAGTATTTATAATATGTGAGAGTACAGAATAAAGATGTCTCCTTGCACCTCCAGGGTCAGGGATCGATTCCCAACTCAGGGTCTGTGTGTATGGAGTTTGTATCTTCTCCCCGTGCTTGGTGAGTTTCCTCTGGGTAATCCAGTTTCCTCCCACAGTCATGAACAAAGACATGCAGATTAGAGTTATTAATTGGCGTTCCCAAATTGCCTATAGTGTGTGAATGAATGTGTGTGTGTGTGTGTGTGCCCTGCGATAGATGGTCAGTCTATTGTTCTTTTTATTAAATGTAAGATAAGACCAAAATCTGCAAGACTAGATCAGTGTGCTGAAACCTGTTAAATAAATGAAATAATAATAAAACCAAATAATTAAAGATAACTTCACTCAGGCAGGAATCAAACTCTGACCCTAGTGGTGTAAGGTGACAGCACTAACCACTGAGCCACAATGTATATAACTTTTAAAAATGTATTTAATATTTTTATTAACCTTTAATATAGTATATACACTTATTAAACTTATAATTTGATAATTTAAATAAATAATTATCACATAAATCAATTCTAATTTAAATTTGATTTTTAAATTAAAATTACACAACTATAAACACGGCGGCGCGGTGGTGTAGTGGTTAGCACTGTCGCCTTGCACCTCCAGGGTCCAGGTTCGATTCCCGGCCAGGCTCGATTCCCGTCTCTGTGTGCATGGAGTTTGCATGTTCTCCCCGTGCTTGGTGGGTTTCCTCCGGGTACTCCGGTTTCCTCCCACAGTCCAAAGATATGCAGGTTAGGCTAATTGGCGTTCCCAAATTGCCCGTAGTGTGTGAATGAGTGTGTGTGTGTGTGTGTGTGCTCTGCGATGGATTGGCACGCTGTCCAGGGTGTACCCCGCCTCGTGCCCTGAGTCTCCTGGGATAGGCTCCAGGTCCCCGCGACCCTGAACACAGGATAAAGCGGTATAGAAAATAAATGAATGAATGAACTATAAACATTGCGATATGTAATAAAATCCTTATAAAAACTTAAAATGGAAAGATAAGTTAGAATAAAAGGATAGAAATATAGAAAGTTCTTATTTCAATAAAAGAAAAAAAAATGCAACAAGAGAAATGTAAAATTTGAAAATCAGGGATAGAATGGACAATTGTACAAATTTACAGATTTACTAATTACATTAAAATATAATTAATATAGAAGTATATAAATACATACATTACATAAAATTAGCAAAATTCGGAAAGTTCAAAGTGTAAAGGTGTCAAATATGAAAGGGAAAGATATTATTATTCATGATTTTAATATATAATGCTATTTTACTCTATTGTGTATATAATTGTAATAGGCAATTTTATAAATTGGCTTAAAATTTGAAACGTGGTTCCCACATCCTGTTTATACCGGAAACATCGAAACCCAGACGCCAACTGTTTCTACAGTTATATACTAGCTTTATACCATTTACAAAGGACCAGTAGGTGGCGGTAAGAAATTTACAAAGTTACAATAAATTATAATTAAAATATTTATTTAAAAAAAAAAAAAAAAAAAAAAAAAAAAAAAATATATATATATATATATATATATATATATATATATATATAAATTACACAAAATGTGCAGAATATGGGAAATGTAATTATATTAATACGTATAAGAATCAATATATATATATATATATATATATATATATATATATATTTTTTTTTTTTTTTTTTTTTTAATTATTTTTTTTTTACTATTCATGTGTATTACATGTTTACACAATGTATACAGATTTATTGACTTTTAATTTGACATGCGGTTCCCACATCCTGTTATACCGGAAACATTGAAACGGCAGTGTTGTTGTTTTTTTCCCCCACCCATATTCTGAGCCGACTGCCTTCTCTGTTATGACTGGCTATCAGCGTCTAACCTGACGCGTAGTTCAGGAACGCCGTTTGCTGATTGGCCAATTATCTAATCAATCTGAGTGCTAGGGGCGGAACTTACTTAGATACAGGTGGGTAAAAAGAAAATAGGGCTTGTTTGAGGGTGTTTAGTTGGACCGCAGGTGGACACAGATTTTATTGGAGATGAGTTTTGAGTGGCCCTGGCAGTACAATTTCCCCCCGTTTTTCACGTAAGTACACAAAACTTTCAAGTAACACTGAAAATGTTTTTAAATACGTATCAGTAGCTTTGCAGCGTCAGTTAATGATTGGTATAACAGCAGGGGTATTAAGTCTACAGTAGTTCCTGGTTCCCAGGCTGACACTAACATGTTTGAATGTTGAACTTCTGACAACATTATCTTATTATTACAGGTCAGTGTTTATATAAATATATTTATGTTCATGACCTTTTAAATGAATCTGAGTGTAAAGGTAGACATCCAGCTGACTGTCACACCCAGTGTAAGATGACAGCTGAGGCTCGGGGACACATTAACAATCTCTATCAAATATCATATTACACCTGCATACTATATCCCTGCTCTAATGAGCCCTGGTCACGTGACCAGGAATAAAATGCCAGGAAAGTGACTGTTGATCATGTACAGCTCTCATGAAGAAGAGGTTAGATATGATGTCACAGTTCCGAGGACTATAAAGAGCAGAAGACGATGTTAAGAGTCTTTCAGAATCGCCGAGTCACTGATCCTGGGAAGGAAGCATTTGGTGATGTTTTTGATGAAGACTGGGCTGGAAAGTCGGCTTTAAAGGACGGGGACGATGAAGAGAGACAGGTGTCTGTGATGCAACATACACAACTCCAACTCCTTTTGATTGTCTAAAGCTGCTTTGTGACAATGGCGATTGTTAAACGCACTATACAAATAAAGAAAGAGTGTGTGTAATTACTGGGTAAAGCAGACGAACAGTTCAAGTCAAGGCAGGATTATGGTAGGAAATACAGTTTTTGAAAATCGTCTGAGAAGACGAGGGAGAGCGAGAACTCCAGTTGGCGGTAACGCGACCTACTGGATTCCAATCGCCGTTAAACTACAGAGAAGAAGATCTGTTGTGTAAAATCCCTGTTTGATGCGTTTTCTTTTCACCGCTGATTTCTCTCAACTAAAATTATGACTAAACCTATACATTTTTAATCACTATGTGTTTAGGTAGAAGTTTTAATACACATCGTACATTGTTCTTTTTACTTTAATAATAAAATTAAAAAGGTTTTGTAATGCAATTTTTTTTTTCAGCATCTTTTTTGCAGGTTATATATAAAGATGACAACATGATGGTTAAAATATTAATTCGTACATATTTTGTACCACTTACTGTACATTTGGTACATTTATTCAGAGCAACTTACATTTTTCTCTCATTATACATCTGAGCAGTTTAGGTGTTAACGACTTCACTCAGGGGCCAAACAGTGGCAACTTCTTGGTGCTGGGGTTTGAACTTGGTAGTGTAACACTTTACCCCCTGAGCTACCCCTCTGCCCTATATGTGTTTATCCTACACAATAGGCACAAGGCAGGGTACATGCTGAAAAATTTGCCTATCCACCTCAGACAATACGGGCAATTTGGAAACGCCAGTTCGCCTAATCTGCATATCTCTGTAAATGACTGTGGAAGGAAACTGGACTACCTGGAGGAGACCCAACAATCGCAGACAAAACTCGAACCCTCGACTCTGGAGATGCTAGGCGACACCCACTGCATTGCCCGATTACGACATTTATTTAGTTTTAAACAATTTGTATTACATGAGAAACCCCTGACGAAATAAAATGTCACCAAAAAGAGAAGTTCTAAGATAATATTTGAGAGCAATTATGGAGCTCATTCCCGAGTTCATGGCTTTTTGTTTTGATTGTGTTTATCAGACTCCAGCCGAATGTTGACACGAGACAGAAGCAGCTGGCGGCCTGGTGCTCGCTGGCGCTGTCCTACTGCCGCCACCGCAAGCTCTACACTGTGGACGTCCTGGAGGTGCAGGAGAGCCCCATGTTCAACAACAAGAAGATCGAGAGTATCCTTTTACCACACAAGCACACCATCACTACCACCCTGCTTTTAAAATAGTTAATGTGTGTTTTAACAATTCACCAAATGATCAGATGGAAATATTTCCAACTACATTCTCTCTCCAATATCATGCACTGTATGTGGACACACAACCATCCACCATCCGTCACATGTGTGTAACCAGACACCTGTCCCAGTAACCTGGATCTAAGTGGTTTCAATCTGTTCTAGCATCACAACGATGGATTAAAGCGATGTCTAGAAGTTGTTGTTGTTTTTTTCAGCCCCAGCCAACTCCTGTGGATGACCTGGAAGTGAAACCTTGTCTCCCAAAATCAACCCCTGACCTTACTAGTGTTCCTGTGTAATACTGTATGATTTCATAATCTGATATATTGGCACCCCTTGACGTGAATGCCTTTTTCAAACCTTTCCCAGTATGTTCCCTTTGACTTCAGTTGTTCAGGAAAACTTTCCGTCGAGGCCATACAAGTCGTCTTCGAGGAACTGAGGAAAAAAGGTGAGCCGGACCCTCAGGACTGTCTGTCGAATTGTTTTGTTGTTCAATGTTTCCAGTACAATCAAGTTTTAAAGAAACAGCACCATCACTGTGTCGCGTCTGACCACAGGGAATCTGGAATGGATGGACAAGAACAAAACGCGCTGTTTAATCATGTGGAGACGACCTGAGGAGTGGGGCAAACTGATTTATCAGTGGGTAAGAGCTGCGTAATGATCCCATGTGACACTCAGACCTGCTGTAATGTACAGTTTAGATCAAACACTTTGGATTTTGATGTGATGGGAGAAAAAAAAACAACAACACAAAGGCCTGTCTTACATTTGCCGGAAACTATCGCGATTATCCCCAAGAATTTTGGGCAAATATTCTGTGGACTGATGAGAAACTTTATTAAAGGTGTAACTTTATTACATCAAACATGTACAATATGCTCCATTGCGTTTCTAAAGGACTAAAGGCTGAGAACGATCATCATAATGAGTGCTGTAAAATCTGCTCGTCTCCCAGAACTACCTATTTACTCCATGTGCTGTTGTAGAGTCTTATGGCACTTCTACAAAATCCACCAGTTTATAGAATGGCAAATCTGTAACGGTGTTCTGTCACATCCAGACTGTCGAATTGATTCAATTCGATTTCCGTACATTTTATTTTCCATTTTATTTTGATCAATAGCACTAATATTTATTGTCTGATTTGTCTCAAGCAGATATATTTCACGAGAGTTTTAAAAGACTACTAAATGTGTCTAATAAACATTAAACTATTTTTGTAACTTGATTTGTTGATGGTTTAAACTTGTACAACCCGATTTGGTTGAGTTTGGTTTATAAACGTGGAATGTCTGCAACTACTACACTCTTTGGCCTCACTTGGTGCTGCTGGGGTTTGAACCCCTAACCTTCCGATCAGTAACACGGAGCCTTAACAGTTTGAGCAACCACTGCTCCACAGAATATTCAATTCAATTTACAGAATCAAAAGAAAATTATGGAAATGTGTATGAAATGTGAAAAATGTGTATGAATCAAAATGATTGATCAGGATATAGATTTACAGAAGATGGAAGCAGTTTTTTTTTCCTACACAAAACTATTTTTAGGGTATTTAAGGTTTGAAAAAGTTTTACTTTTTACTCAATGTGTGAATAAATTCTAAATCGAAAAGCTTGATTACTTTGCATAATCGATTAAATTGCAGTTAAATCACAGTTCAATGATACCATGCCGTACAATTCTCATATCTGCACTTTTTCCACACATACCTACCTCTTTTTTTTATTATTATAATTTTTTTTTTATTGCTCTTAGGTGTCTAAGAATGGCATGGTCAACTCAGTGTTTACACTTTACGAGCTTTCTAATGGTGATGACACCGAAAATGAAGGTACGTACACTGTTTTTTTATTTTTATTTTATTTTTAAACCAGAAGTTTTTACCTGTCAGTTGTTAGAATTGTGTCACTTGGTATACAGGTAGTCCTCGACTTACAAACATTCGAGTTATGAATTGTCCCACTAACATTCGTAGATGCAAACAAATTATGGAAGTAGCTCACATGTATTGTATAAATGTATAAATAGTTCTTTTGATTGTGTAAAGCTGTTTTGAGACAATGTCAATTGTTAAAAACGCTATTCAAATAAAACTGAATTGAATTGTACAAAAAATAGCCACCACAGTGCACCAGATATTTCCAGTTTGTAAGTGAATGTATAAAATGTCTAAAGTCCTGTTTATTGTGTGTGTGCGCGCGTGTGGGGGGTGCGGGAGAAATGTCTGCCTCACCGGTTTCAATGAATCACTCCGGAAGCATGATAGAGATAGAAAATGTCTGTCCTGTAAAGCTGTCCTGATGGTGAATAATCATAGTTTTGGAAAATCCTCAACAAAACCGAGTTCACAGACTAATACAGTGGAAAACAGCTCTGAGACAAAATGGTGTCCAGGATTCCCCTTGTGATTTAAAGGCACAGTGACAACCCTGTTGCAATTGATGTGTGCGTTTCATTTCCTTAGGTGTGGTTATGGTTTTTGGCCACATGATGTCAGTGTGACGAAAGGTGACAGAGATTTAGTCGTAGTCGATTGGTATGCTTTACATTGCATATTCATGTCAAAGGTGTATGAGACTCACTTTGTCGGACTTCTGAACAAAACCGACTTATGAAGTTTCTCCCAGAGCGGAACTCGTCCGTAAGTCGGGGACGACGTGTATAGTATTTACAGCAAAAGTTTAAAATTAAGATTTTTCAGTTGTTGCATTTATATTGACTAATTGATTGTGGTTTACGATGCAGGATTAAATTCAATTCAACTTTATTTGTATAGCGCTTTTCTTCTTCTTCTTCTTCTTCTTTGTCTTTCGGCTGTTCCCTTTCAGGGGTCGCCACAGCAAATCATCTGCCTCCATCTAACCCTATCCTCTGCATCCTCTTCTCTCACACCAACTAACTTCATGTCCTCTCTCACTGCATCCATAAATCTCCTCTTTGGTCTTCCTCTAGACCTCCTGCCTGGCAGTTCCAACCTCAGCATCCTTCTACCGATATATTCACCATCTCTCCTCTGAACATGTCCAAACCACCTCAATCTGGCCTCTCTGACTTTATCTCCAAAACATCTCACATGGGTTGTCCCTCTGATGAACTCATTCTTGATCCTATCCATCCTTGTCACTCCCAAAGAGAACCTCAACATCTTCAGCTCTGCTACTTCTAGCTCTGCCTCCTGTCTTTTCTTCAGTGCCACTGTCTCTAAGCTGTAGAGCATTGCTGTTCTCTCCACTGTCCTGTACACATTTCCTTTCATTCTCGCTGATACTCTTTTATTGCACAACACACCTGACACTTTTCTCCACCCATTCCAACCTGCCTGTACACGCCTCTTCACTTCCTTTCCACACTCTCCGTTGCTCTCGACCGTTGACCCTAAGTACTTAAAATCCTGCACCTTCTTTACCTCTGCTCCCTGTAGCCTCACTGTTCCTCTTGGGTCCCTCTCATTCACACACATGTATTCCGTCTTGCTGCGGCTAACCTTCATTCCTCTGCTTTCCAGAGCGTACCTCCACCTCTCCAAATTTTCCTCCACCTGTTCCCTGCTCTCGCTACAAAGCACAATGTCATCTGCAAACATCATACTCCATGGAGACTCCTGTCTAACTTCATCTGTCATCATGTCCATCACCAGAGCAAACAAAAAGGGGCTTAGAGCCGATCCTTGATGCAGACCCACCTCCACCTTGAACTCTTCTGTCACACCTACAGCACATCTTACCACTGTCTTACAGCTCTCATACATGTCCTGCACCTACATACTAACATACCTAACATACTTCTCTGCCACTCCAGACTTCCTCATACAACACCACAGCTCCTCTCTCGGCACCCTGTCGTACGCTTTCTCTAAATCTACAAAGACGCAATGCTACTCTTTATTACCTTCTCTGTACGTCTCCACCAGCATCCTCAAGCCAAATACTGCATCTGATGTACTCTTTCTAGGCATAAAACCATATTGCTGCTCACAAATTCTCACCTCTGCCCTTAACCTAGCTTCCACTACTCTTTCCCACAGCTTCATTGTATGGCTCATTAGCTTTATGCCTCTGTAATTGCCACAGCTCTGCACATCTCCCTTGTTCTTAAAAATCGGCACCAATACACTTCTCCTCCATTCAATTTCAATTTTTATTTGTATAGCGCTTTTAACAATTGACATTGTCTCAAAACAGCTTTACACAATCAAAAGAATTATTTAAGTTTGTATGGAATGTGAATGTGTATGAATCAAAATGTTCAGATATTCCCTCATATTCCCTCAGATATTCCCTCCATTCCTCTGGAATCCTTTCACTCTCCAAGATCTTGTTAAACAATCTAGTCAGAAACTCTACTGCCACCTCTCCTAAGCACTTCCATACCTCCACAGGTATTTCATCAGGACCATCAGCCTTTCCACTCTTCATCCTCTTCAACGCCCTTCTCACCTCACTTTTACTAATATTTGCTACTTCCTGCTCCACAACAGTCACCTCTTCTACGCTTTGTTCTCTTTCGTTTTCCTCATTCATCAACTCCTCAAAGTGCTCCTTCCATCTTCCCATCACCCTCCTGGCATCTGTCAGTACATTTCCATCTCTATCTTTAATCACTCTAACCTGCTGCACATCCTTCCCATCTCTATCTCTCTGCCTCGCCAACCTGTACAGATCCACCTCTCCCTCCTTACCCAGCCTAGCATACAAGTCCTCATATGCTCTTTGTTTGGCCTTTGCCACTTCTACCTTCACCTTACGCTGCATCTCCCTGTACTCCTGTCTACTCTCTTCAGTCCTCTCAGTGTCCCACGTCTTCTTAGCTAGCCCCTTTCCCTGTATACACTCCTGGACTTCCTCATTCCACCACCAAGTCTCCTTGTCTCCTTTTCCCTTACCTGATGATACACCGAGTACCCTCCTACCTGTCTCCCTGATCACATTGGCTATAGTTGTCCAGTCAACTGAAAGCACCTCCTGACCACCCATAGCTTGTCTCAACTCCTCCCTGAAGACATCACAAC
The DNA here is from genome assembly GCA_030522415.1 of Channallabes apus. Lineage (NCBI taxonomy): Eukaryota > Metazoa > Chordata > Actinopteri > Siluriformes > Clariidae > Channallabes > Channallabes apus. The sequence continues at coordinate 37,688,674 of CM060104.1, forward strand.
ATTCTTCCTTTCTCAGCTTCCACCACTTTGTCCTCTGCTCTGTCTTTGTCCTCTTCACCTTCCTCAACACCAGGGTTATTTTACACACCACCATTCTGTGTTGTCTGGCTACACTCTCCCCTACCAACACCTTGCAGTCACTGATCTCTTTCAGATTACAACGTCGACACAAGATGTAGTCCACCTGAGTGCTTCTGCCTCCACTCTTATGTCACCCTATGTTCCTGCCTCTTCTGGAAGAAAGCATTTACTACTGCCATTTCCATCCTCTTTGCAAAGTCCACCACCATCTGTCCTTCTACATTCCTATCCTGAAGACCAAACCTGCCCATCACATTTTCATCCCCTCTGTTCCCTTCCCCACCAATCACAACTCCCTCTCCTCTGGGGATGCTCTGCATCACTTCATCTAACTCACTCCAGAATTTCTCCTTCTCTTCTAACACACATCCTACCTGTGGGGCATAACCACTAACAACATTGAACAGCACACCATCAATTTCCAGCTTCAGACTCATCACCCTATCTGATACTCTCTTCACCTCTAGAACATTCCTAACAAACTCCTCTTTCAGGATAACTCCTACTCCATTTCTTTTCCTATCCACACCATGGTAAAACAACTTGAACCCTTCTCCTAAGCTTCTAGCTTTGCTACCTTTCCACCTGGTCTCCTGGACACACAGTATATCCACCTTCCTTCTCTGCATCATATCAACCAACTCTGTTCCCTTCCCTGTCATGGTCCCAACATTCAAGGTCCCTAATTTCACTCCTAAACTCTTGCCTTTCCTCTTCTCTCTCTCTGCTTTCGAACACACCTTCCTCCTCTCCTTCTTCGACCAACAGTAGCCCAATTTCCACCGGCACCCTGTAGGTCAACAGCACCAGTGGCGGTCGTTGTTAACCCGGGCCACGACCGATCCGTTATGGAAATTATATTTCTGATTCGCATCATTTATTTGGCAAATGTTTTACGTCGGATGCCCTTCCTGACACAACCCTCTGCATTTATCCAGACTTGGGACTGGCACAAGACTGGATTGCGCCCCCCCATGGTTGCATTATTTGTATAGCGCTTTTAACAATTGTTATTGATGCAACGCAGCTTTACACCATTGGATGTCAGGTTGCAAGGTTATGATCGAATCCAGGTGCAGCCTGATTAGAAAGTGCAAGGTTGTTGTAGGATAAACAAAGTGTCGTAACTTCTCGAGAGATTATCAGATACTCAGGAATCAATTTACCCTGGAACTCTCACTTCACCTCACCTTAGTGCTAAGTGCTTACTACAAAACTGTGAGGAGCGTGTAAACTTTAAAACAGCATGGAAATAGAGAGCATGTACGTAAATATAAATAAGAGAGTGAGTGGTAGTTGTGTGACTGCATTAGAGTCTTACAGTGGCTTGCAAAAGTATTTGCACCCCCCTTGAACTTTTCCACATTTTGTCACATTACAGCCACAAACATGAATCAATTTTATTGGAATTCCACGTGAAAGACCAATACAAAGTGATGTACACGTGAGAAGTGGAACGAAAATCATACATGATTCCAAACATTTTTTACAAATAAATAACTGCAAAGCGTTGTGGCTTGCACCGAGCAAAGAAAACATTGAAATTACTTTAACTAGGTTAAGAAGCGCCCATCAGGTTACACAAACTTGGAAGGATAGCGCTGAACAGTCGACTTCACGAGAGAAATGTGATCAGAAAAATTAGTGAACGACTGAGGTTTGCAATCACTTGAACATCTGGTGAAGTCGTAGGTTTTATCGTGAAAGTAAGAATATTTCCATACACACATTCACACACAATGTGATGAGAACTCTCAGGATTGGGACTAAACAGCTGTGTCCCCATAAGAAAATCAATGGTTAGTAATCTGACGAGTTCACACCTGCAGCTGTGGATCAACGATAGATTGTTGGTTTAGTTTTTTTAAATTTGATCAATAGCACTGATATTTATTGTCTGATTTGTCTCAAGCAGCTATATTTCATGGAAGTATTTAAAAACTACTAAAAGTATCTAATAAACAATTAAAACATTGTGTAACTTGTGTAGTTGATGGGTTAAACGTCACAATACGATAATCTTTTTTTCCCCTGATGATCCATCTGCTCCACATGGTAATAGGTGGCAGTGTTGCACCAACCTTCCAGTAGGTGGCACCAACCGCATATAAAGTTAAAAGTAGAAGAAGAAATGATAAACCAAGTACAGTATTAACATTAAGATTAGACTGATCGTATACCCGAGTGATGTGTGCGTATGATGTGTGTGTATGCACCCGTCATGCATAGTGTCCACTGTCCAAGCCTCTGGAGTCAGGTCTAGACTCAACAATAAAATGAAGTCAGCTAATGTACTGAATGACGAGGCTATAACATCCATGGAGATTTACTTCCCTGATGGCAAGGCCATATTCCAGGACTCAAATCGTGAAAGACAGCATGAGGAATCATTTTCACACATTAGCCACCATCGATCAAATGAAATATTTGTGTGCACATTTTTTCCCCTCCACAACCAGGCAGTGTGTGAGAGATTACCAGTTTTTTCCTTACTAACCTGTCTTTCTTACTAAGATCGTATAGACAGTATAACACAGCTCGTCATGTTACTAAAGAACTGCAGAGCTCTCCTTGCTGAAGACTTTCTCATGGTGCAAAACATAAAGTTAGTGTTTTTTTACGTTCTTTATTTGGAGCATTGGGATACAGTACCTGAGGAAACTGTTATTTTAGAAATAAGGTTTTGGAATAAAAACATTAATCTAAACCTGTGACTTGCCTTTCAGCTTCTGTTTTCAGGAATTAATCAGAAATGAGACGTTCCTGTATTTAACTAAAATCTCTCGGGAATTGTAATAATGTAAATTATTCCACAAAGTGCAAATAAATTAACGATACTATAAATCCAAGGATAAGTTCTTCAGGGCTCTTTCAGGTTCAATAATGTTTCATGATCATGTACTGAGGGACAATAGTCTGTGAATGACCGTGCACTTCACTTCATTTCCCAGAGTTCCATGGGCTGGAAGATTGGATGCTGCTGCGTGCGCTACAGGCCCTGCAGGCTGATGGCAAAGCGGAGATCATCACAATGGATGACGGAAAAGGAGTCAAATTCTTCTGATTATGAAATAAAACACAAACACACACTTTTTTTTTTTTTTTTTTTCCCCGGACAGTGTTGCCCAGGCTGATCTTTTTTTTTTAGATCCATTGGGCTGAGATCTCTGGTGGATTTCCTAACACAGATTAAGAAAAGAAAAAAGTTTCAGTCTTAAGCTGTGGCTGGAAAACCGGCCCAGAGCATCATATAGGACACAATTACAGTGGTTCCTCAGCATGCGAATTTAATCCGATCTGGAGGCGAGTTATTAAGGAGAAGTTTATTTGCCTGTACGAAATAATCCGATCCTGCATTTTCCAGAAGATGCTGCATATCGCGAGGCAAATTTCTAGCCAAGTTTTACATTTTAAGGCGAAATTTCAGAAGTTCATATGCCGAGATACCACTTAATATTTAATTGTTGCATTAAAAGTCATTATTGTGTGGATACAGCCCCGGTTAATAATGTTAAGAATTTCCTCATTTGGAACTATTCTCTTAATTGGTGATTTTACACCTGACAAACGTTCAGGCCTGACCCGTAGGTTTGACGTAGGAGTTCACTTGCACCTTTAATCACCTGCTATGGCACATCAGGAGAAAAAAAAACATTTAGTGCTGTTAATTCTGTCCGACTCTCATTCTACTTGAATATCTCCTGTGTGTGCTACGACCAAACCTAAACTACTTACTAGGAGCCACGTGATGCTTCCTTTCCAAGACACATGAAGATAGAAAACCAGTAGTTTTTATGCCTTTCTGGCTGTTTGGTTGCTGAAACTTTCCCGTAGCACTATTCTTCTCGTCTTCTATGTCTGTTTCAAACCACTTTTATATCATGATAATACTGTACAAATAAATACGAGGGGTTTTCTTTTCTCCTGTGCATGTTGTTTTATTTACTTATTAATTACGTACATTAATGATGGCCATAAATATCACCAAGAGTCACTTTTTTGTTTGCATTTTTCTTCAGTGTTTGTTCAAAATCTTTTGTTTCTTTCTACATTTTCTTCTTTTTATGATATTAATCTTCTGCATTTGCCTTTATTTCTTTATATTTACTAAAACACAAGTTGGAATCCTAGTATAGATCAGTTGTTTTAGCTGTAAATTCAAATTGGCCACTGAAATTATGGTTTAGAAATACAAGGGGTGTTCAAGCCAAACTAGGACTTGTGATGGAATTTCTGGTGAATAAAGGTGTAAAACCGATTTACTGACACTTACAGATGACAGTGCGGTGGATGAGATTCTTAATAAAAGCATCTGAATAATGCAAACATTTTAAAGAAGAAAAACAGGACATTCAGCAATTGTTTCTGTGAACATTCAGAGAAAAAAAAAAATCGATGCATAATTCTGTCATCAACTTGTGAAAAATATGCATTTGTCTGTAGGAACTACACACAATCATTCACCAACACCACGTTCACATTACAGGAACTCGTCTGGGAGTTAATGTCACATCCCCTGTACACTCCTGATCTTACTCCAAGCCATTTCCACTTGTTTTGGGCCATTAAAGGAGTTCCTGGCAGGCCAGCGTTTCAAATTGAAACAGCCAGTCTCAGTATGTTGGCTCAAGCATACTGATAAAACTTCCTACCCTGATGATGTCCAAGCACTAGTGAAACACAGTTTGACTTGAACATGCTTTATATGTCAAAGACATTTAAAGTGAAGATTATTGATAGCATTTTGGTAAATGTCACAAGCCCTGCGGCAAAAAGAATGAACAAGTGTCAGCAGGTATAGTGACGTAAGGTTATTTAAAAAAATCTAATAACTAGGTTTGTCTAGCAGCGAGTCCATACAGACAGGTTGTGACTCACTAACTATGTAAATCATAGGCTTTGGTTCGATTGATTTACACTCGTGTGTACTCTCATGTGTACTCTTTAACCGACCTGAACTTATGTTACATAATCGACATCTTTCCATGTAAGCGTACGGTTTCAAGTCAAACGTGCATGGAAGGAATTGTATCTCAGTATCTGCTTTTCTTTTGGAACATGTACAGCAATCGAATCATTTTCAATACCAAATTTTATTATACAAAATCTTCATGACCTCAGTATTATCGAGTCTGTATGGATAGATTAGAGATGGAAATGAATGAAATATCGTAGAGAAAAGGACATAAAGGATCTAAAGCAAACTGTAGAAATGATATTAAAAACAGTAACCAGGATAAATTATATCAGATATTATTGTCCATCTTTGGTGTGATTTCCAGCCAAATTCAAGCGGAAAAAGTGTTTGAAAGGGGGGAAAAAAACAGATTTTAATAACATAGTTGCATAAGTTTGCATCTCCTGAATGAGACAACAATCTCTCGTATTCTTAACAGGTCTGGGTTCTATGGAACCCTTTCTCATACACACACACAAAACCAAGCCTGTCTAAATGATCTCAAATCATGTGGTGAATGTGTCTTGGTCTGATGGAACAAAGGTGATAAATTTGTCACGAAAACAGGACACGATATCACCCAATGAACACCATACTCCCCTACTCACGGTGAAGCGGGATCGAGGGAATAACGGATCGCTCTGAATAGCCATCTATTGCGCAAAAACCTAAGGCATCTGTTGGACAGCTGAAAACCAAGTACGAATTTTTCAAAAGTTAACGAAAGCCTGGCTTCAGAGGAAGAAGTTCAACATTTCAGAATGGCCTAAACAGATGTCAGATCTAAATTCTGTGGAAATTCCTGCAGAATGCTTTGAACAGGATATTACTGATATGACATGAAAGGTGGAAAAAGATCTGACATGATTTGATGGCGTAATCCTGATTGAATACGCAATACGCTGAGCTGATTTCAAGCACAGTACGGTGATGAGAATCTTACCCACAGTAAAATATTTTAAAGGAGGCCATACTGTACGTCTGTGAATGGCGATCCCGGTCGAGTGAGACACCTGATCCTTGGAAATACAGTAGATACCAACCTGTCTGTGGGAACTGTACACACAGTCATTCACCAACGCCATTTGGACATTACAGGAACTCTGAAGCTTGTAGTTATTACTGCATCCCCTCGCTCCAAGCCATTTCCACACATTTGGGCCATTAAAGGAGTTCCTGGGAGGCCGGGGTTTCAGACATGAAGCAGGCAATCTGATCATGACTCCTGTGGAATCTTTCTACCTTGATGGTGTCCAAGCACTAGTGAAACGCTGGTATATGTACATTAGTGTAGCAGAGGATTATATAGAGAAGTAAAGGTACTAGTTGCACTCTCGTTTACGTACTACTTACTGTACTAGATTTTAATGTACTAGTTTTACTCTCATAACTGTTCTGTTATTCTTTAACTTGTACTGTATGTTCACCTTTGCTTTACACACCACAACTTCGATTTTATTGGATTTATTTTTTTCGTGCAGATTAATGGTATTCAGAGCAAATTATTAGTTCTTGTAATATTTGTAAGTATTAATGAATGTTACAATCTGAAGTGCGGCTACTGCAAAATGGCCATGAATGCATCATGGCACGCTGCAATGAGCTACTGTTATGCCAGTCACATCAATTATGTCACAAGCTATTTCTTGCAGCATGACTGGAAGGGAAATCACAGAGAACAGATTTTTAAATGACAAATGATCCTTCAGGCCTTTAAGGTTTCATCTGTCGCTCTTTGTTTGAGCAAGTACTGAAATGCTGTTTACAAAGGTGATGGGGAAACCCAACAGGAAATTGAGTTTGTGGGTTTGGAAAGGATTCAGATTCTTCAGTTTTCCACGTGTTACATATAGCTTTCATTAAAATGGATTTATTGTACTTTTGCTTTGCTGTCAATCTACAGGCTTTGGACTCTTAGTTCCAGTCACGAGTGATATTGTAATGCTACACGATAGTGTATAATTGCTCGAGGCTTTTTTTCCCTTCTTTTTCTTAAGCACTTAAAAGGCTTCAGTAAAGAAATATTTACATTGACATTTTTAATCTTGGGCTGTAACTGACAAATTGTATTGATTTTGTTGTTTATTTGTCTCAGGCCACGTTTTAGGCTGAATAACCTACAAGTATGAGAAACAGGAGAAGTTTACCGGTCTTGCTCAAGTCTCCACCAGGGACTCTGGCAATCCTGTGATTTGAACAAACAACATTCAAGTCATTAGCGAAGAACCTTAACTGCACCTCAGGAGCCTGCTCGGTTAAAAAAAAAAAAGGCCATGTGCTAATATTTTGTTGACCTCATTTAGCTTTGATTATGACAGCCTGCTTTAATTATGTGTGAAAATAACTCCGTATGCTCCCAGAACCACTGTTTCTGAGCCATAAGGGAATAAGAACTCCATAGATGTGATAACCTGGTGATTCAGTACATTCAGGTCATCAGCGGACTTCATTTTATTGCCACATAACGTTGGTGAGTCTAGATCTGAGGAAGTGAAGAAACCCCAGATCATAACACTGCCTCTAGAGGCCTGTACAGTGGACACTATGCATGATGGGTGCATCGCTTCATGAGCTTCCCTGACACGCCCATCGCTCTGGAATAGACTTATCAGACCACATAACTTTTTCTTCTATTGCTCCAAAGTTCAACCCTACGAAGCCTACGGGGACATTGGGGGAAAAAAATGTCATGATGACAATGAAGACATCCTAGAGATATCTTTGGTACAAGCACTTTGCTAAAGTGGTTAGCACTGTGGCCTTGCACCTCCAGAGTCTGGGTTTGATTCCCGCCTCGGGGTTTTTTTTGCATGAAGTTTGCATGCTCCTTCCCGTGCTTGGTGGGTTTTCTCCAGGTACTAAGGTGTGGGAACAAGATACTACATTGTGGCCATGACTTACTATGGAGTGTAACAAAATAGTATAATGTGTGGCCACATGTTCTTGAGTCATGGCCACAACTAGGGTTGTTCCGATTCCGATACTGGTATCGGAAATGCTGCCGATACCACAAAAAAATCTGGCATCGGAATCGGCGAGTATTTGAGTCCACGTACCGATCCGATACCATTTTCCTAAACATAACCTATTTATGCCCGCTAGCTTTGCTAGTTTAGCTTACTTACAGAGTGTGACGACGTGCGCCTGTGATGTGCATGCGCCCAAATTGATATCGCACCTCGCTCACTCCTCGCTCACTAGCTAGGCGGCCTCCCCCTCCTTTAGGTATGTGAAGTAGCAGGGCCGCAGAATCAGGCAACGGCCCATGAGCTATCGCCGCTAATGATCCCGGCGCTATAAAACACAGCGGGGAGTGTAGCTCGGGGTCTGACTGTTGGGAAGCTGAACTTTGCGACGCGGTGGATTTTATGAGAGACAGTGGCACAAGAGCGGGGCGATGTGATGCGCCCCAGAGACTTTAAAAAGGGGGGCGCCTTTGATCTCCGTGAGAGGAGCGCGTGAACGAGCTGCGCGAGCTCCCGCGGCACCTTCACTTCCGCATAGAGCCCGCCTTCGCATCCCTGCTGCCAAAGCGGAAAAGGCCGCAGAGAGCCTTTAACCCTTTCCTTCCCCATTTTTCTAAATAAATGACCCTTTTTCCTGTAAGACCTCGCCTCGTGTCCGTGTTTCATGGTGTTGCCCGTGCACTTAGGGTCGAACCCGTTACACAGGGCTAGAAAAACAAATGCTATATACACACACACAGTACAGATACACATCCAGGTATCGGATCAGTACTCGGTATCGGCCGATACCCTGAGCCCAAGTATCGGAATCGGTATCGGGAGGGGAAAAATGGTATCGGAACATCTCTAGCCACAACATAGTACCTTATCTTGTGGCCATGTGTTATACTATCTCGTCCACACACCATAGCCAGAAGTCATGCCCACGGGATGCTATCTTATTTTCACACCTTAGTAAGTTGTGGCAACAGAACATGTTTTGTCACCAGAGGAGCTCTGTACTGATGTTTTATGCTCCCTAGAAAATTCAAGCCTTTTTTTTCTGACTCGTCTCACTAATAAATGTTTTGGTCTTATGTTTGGTCCCAATTCTGTGAGTTCTTATCACATTGTGTATGGATGGAAATAGTCTTGTTTTCACTGTTAAACATAGCTCTGGTTTCAAAAATGGTGACAGTTCAGCCTTATTCTTCTAGGTTTTTTATAATGTATTGGACAGTTCTTAACCCAATTCTAATCATTTTAATATTTATTTTTGATTTATGGCAACAACCTTGACCTTTCTGAGTTTTTGTTTTTTTGTTTTGGTGAGGCAGTGTATGTGGCAGTTATGAACTGTGCCAGTGGGAACACAGACTAGCACTGAGATTGTCTGGTGCAGCTTTTTAAAACTCAAGATTCCTTTAGGCGTCCTTAAGTCATCTTAATGAAAACGATATGCTATCTCTGAAGACATCCTAAAGATATCTTTGGTACGAGCACTTTGCTAAATTGGTTAGCACTGTGGCCTTGCACCTCCAGGGTCTGGGTTTGATTCCCGCCTCTGGGTTTTTTTTTTGCATGAAGTTTGCATGCTCCTTCCCGTGCTTGGTGGGTTTCCTCCTGGTACTCCGGTTTCCTCTCACAGTCCAAAGATATGCAGGTTAGGCTAACTGGCGTTCCTGAATTGCCCGTAGTGTGTGTGTGCCCTGCGATGGATTGGCACCCTGTCCTTGGTGCCTCGTGCCCTAAGCCTCCTGGGATAGGCTCCAGGTCCCTACGACCCTGAATACAGGATAAAGTGGTACAGAAGATGAGTGAGTGAGGTCCTTTCTGGTTGCCTTCCAGATCAAACAAGCGTAAATTAAACATTCATTCATTCATCTTCTATACCGCTTAATCCTGTGTTCAGGGTCGCGGGGGACCTGGAGCCTATCCCAGGAGACTTCGGGCACTAGGTGGGGTACACCCTGGACAGGGTGCCAATCCATCGCAGGGCACACACACATACACACACTCACACACCCAATCACACACTACGGGCAATTTAGGAACGCCAGTTAGCCTAACCTGCATATCTTTGGACTGTGGGAGGAAACCGGAGTACCCGGAGGAAACCCACCAAGCACGGGGAGAACATGCAAACTCCATGCACACAGAGACGGGAATCGAGCCTGGCCGGGGAATCGAACCCGGACCCTGGAGGTGCAAGGCGACAGTGCTAACCACTACACCACCGCGCCGCCTGTAAATTAAACAGTAAAACAAAATAACATTAATAACAGAGACAACACTGAGTAATAAGACAAGATAATTTTTTTTTTTAATTAAGGACAGTGTCATAATTTAAAACATTTAAAAACAATGAAATGTAAGTGGCTCTGAATGAAAGCGTTTGCCAAGTGTGGTCTTCAAAAAAAAAAAAAAGTAGGTTAATGGATGGACTTTTTTTTATTACAGTTAAATTACAGTTAAGTCCAGTTCTGCAGTTCCTGCACGTGCGCTCAGTGGTGGTCTCGTGGCACGTGGGGGAGTCTGGTGTAGCAGCACTTCAGGTACAGAAGGAGGCGGGAACTCGTGTACAGTAAGCACACACACACACACACACACACACAGAGGCTACTGCTCGACTCGCGCTCGCACGTTCAGAACAAGCTGTGCTCGTGTTAATTAAGCAGCGTAAAAAAAGCTCGGGACCAGAGGGACATGAGGACATTTGTGTCCTCGCGAATAATCATCATGAACTGGATGTAAAGAGAAGAAGAAGAAAAAAACAAACAAACAAAAAAAAAAACAAGTAGTAGTAGTAGTGGTGGTGTACACAGTCTCCGCTCGCGCGTCTTCTCGCTCAGGATGTCCCACGCGGACCTGGAGGTGTCCGGACTCGGCTTCACGAGCCTACCTGTCGTCGATCACCTGGACGCGGACTGTCTGCTCCGCGCGCACACGCTGAGCGCCAGGAGGAACTCGTACGTGCTGCACAAGCTCGAGCTCGAGCCGCTCTACAGCGCGCAGTCGTGGTCCGAGGAGAACGTCTTAGCCGAGAGACAGACGGAGGAGCCCAAAGCTGCGGGGTCCCCCGTGTCTCCCGTGTCCCCCGCGTCCCCTCCGTCCTCTGCGCAATGGGACGCCGCCGCCGCCGCCGCGGTGGTGCTGGTGGTTCCGGCGGCCAGGGCGCACGAGCCGAGCTCGGATTCGGACATCGAGGCCACGAAGAGCAGCAGCCCGAAGCTGATCAAAAGGCTCGAGAGCCGCTGGGAGCTCGAGGAGAAGGAGGACGTGGAGACCAGAGCCGTGGCCACGTCTCCCGACGGACGATACCTCAAGTTTAACGTGGAGATCGGCAGAGGCTCGTTTAAGACCGTCTACAAGGGTTTGGACACGGAGACCACGGTGGAGGTGGCGTGGTGCGAGCTGCAGGTAAAGTATACTCTGTCTAAGTGCAGTGATGAACCTGGTGCACCTGCAGTCAGGAGGATCTGACATACTCTATAGACTCTTTATATTAGTGACTGTAGATCAGTAACATATAGGCAGCAGTGGCCCGCGCTGTCGCCTTGCACCTCCAGGGTCCGGGTTCGATTCCCGCTAGTTTTGTGCAACCCGGGTTTCCTCTGGGTACTCTGGTTTCCTCCGACAGTCCAAAGACATGCAGATTGGGGTTATTAATTGGCGTTCCTAAAGTGCCCAATGTGTTCGAATGAACATATGTGTGTGTGTGTGTGTGTGAGTGCCTTGTGATGGATTGGCACCCCGTCAAGGGTGTACGCCGCCTCGTCCCCAAAGTTTCCTGTGATAGTCTATAAGTGGCATAGACGATGAGTATATAAAGATTTTTGGAAAAAATTATATACAGTACTCTAGATTTTTTTTCTTCATTTCACCTAATGACTGAGTAAATACTAACAAATTATACATAGTTATATTTACAAGTGACATTCCGAGTTGTATATTAATAATCATAAATTTTGGTTTGTATTTGTTACTGTCTGGGATGTTGTGTGTGTGTGTGTGTGTGTATATATGTGTGTGTAGAGACCTGTAGGTGTGTGTACATGAGGGGGATTTATCTCTCTCTCTCTCTCTCTCTCTCTCTCTCCCTCTCTCTCTCTACACACACACACACACACACACACACACACAATCTCATATGGCAAGAATTAAAAACCAAAATGTAATTTATCTAACATATGGCTTAGCACTGTCACCCTGTGCATGGAGTTTGCATGTTCTCCCTCTGCTCAGTGGGTTTCCTCCTGGTACTCCGGTTTCCATCCACAGTTCAAAGACATGCAGATTAGGATTATTATTTGATGGTCATAAATTGCCTGTAGCTTGACCGGAGGTCCTTCCACGGTCGTAAAATGTGAATAAATTATACAGCTGTAATCACCACTGGTTTCCACGGTCCCTAGTTGGACTACAGAGATTCCTGGATGGATGGAGCTAACATATATATATATATTTACATACATATATTTTACTCCTTCAATAATGCATTATTTACTATACTGTTTAAACCGGTATATTAATAATAACAATCATATCCAGGAATACAGTTACACACCACCTTCTTAATTCCTGACTAGTGATTTTTCCTGGATCATATTTGACAGATTTCTTTATCAGCTTCATTCCCTCTATAGCCACAATGACACCTTAAATTCAGCTGGGTTGCAAAGTAAATGCTGAAGTTAATACTAATTATAATACTAACAATAATTCCACATCTCTCTCTCTTTGTCACTACACATGCATGACTGCACTTTTCATGCATGTGTGGAGTGGTGAGAGTCTACCACAGTTGTTTCTATTATAAAGAGAGTCTGTAATACTAAAATCGACTAAATTCCCACACATTTTCAAACCTGTGCAATTTGCCACATACTTTTCTGCCTAATTTCAATATCACATGCATTTACAAAATGCACGCTGGACATAAACTCATCATGAAAAAGTGATGATTACAGCTCATTCGTTCAGGTTAGAACTGCACTACAGTGTTACTGATATTTTTAAAAAAAAAATTTTTTTCAAGTTTCTTGCATGCATATAAATAAAACGTTCGTGTCTTTTAAGCAAGTAGATATAAGAAGAAAACTTTTTTTTTATATAAGCTCATTGGTGGCATTATACTGTATACATGCTATTTTGTTTGGCATCGGACTAGAGGACAAACACACAATGTCGGTCTTTTTTTTTTTTTACGCTTGTCTCCTTATTGTCAGTGAGCAACAGGCCAATCTCATTCCTGATGCAGTAGTAGGAAGCCAAAAATGTCTTGATTCAAAAGAGGCTCATGTCCTGCTAAAAGTCTTAATAAGCTCTAATAGGATTAATGATGACCGCTGCTGATACTGAGACTTCAGCCCGTCTGTGATGACATCATCACGGCAATGAATCGAGAACTGGTCTGGTCTTATCTTATGTTCCTCTTTGAGTTTTCTCATGATCGTACACCCTCTCAAACACACAGATAGATAGCTACGTGCATAAATGACATTCGGATAATGTTGCAAATACAACTTTAAAACAGTACAACATTTTCCAGCTGAAACACATTCTTGATTTGCTTTTTCCTTTTTTTTTATTTTTTTTGGTCTTAACTAAGGTGACTTTCTGATCCGATTTGAACCCTGGCTGAATCTGAATCAGGGTAGTGTAGACACAAAGCGGTGGTCTATAGTAATATTATTTCATAAGTAAACCAACCAGAGAGAGCCATTTTTACGCTACAATGATCGGTTTGCGTACGAGAGAAATGCAGCTGTGTTTACATTTAGGCATTTGGCAGATGCTCTTATCCAGAGCGACTTACATTTTTTATCTCATTACACATCTGAGCAGTTGAGGGTTAAGGGCCTTGCTCAAGGGCCCAACAGTGGCAACTTGGTGGTTGTGGGGTTTGAACCTGGGATCTTCCGAACCGTAGTCCAATGCCTTAACCACTGAGCTACTCCTGTCCATACCCCTGTGTTCAATAACAAGCACTGCATTTAACCACACAAACTGTCATTTGTTCACTAGTACAGTATTGGTGAGATCTGTTTTTGAAATGCAGCCATGAAAGCTGTCATGTTCACTACGGTGATTGATTGCTGTGTGCCACGTCGATGTTCTCCAAAGGGGTTCTACAGTACGTTACTCTGTATATAAACTTCAGGCGCTACGATTGTTTTGATGTTGCATTTGCAACATTGTGCTGGAGTCATTCATTCATTCGTTTATTCATTAAACTTCAATGTCACTTTATCAAAATCTAACTTTCATCGATGTTGACCATCGATGTTGTGTTTTGGGCTGCGACGTCGCAAACTAATCAGTTTATGAGAGCGCTATACAGCGTCGGGGTTTGTTACTTTGTGATCTGGATGTCCGTCTTTTCCAGTTGTATTTCTTTCTGGTCTGTACATGCCCACGAAATGTACACTTTTGTATTTTATTTCTATTAAAAAAAATTTTTGGTACTTTGACCTGTTAAAAATTTAGTGACTGTTGCTAATAAAAAAAATTCCCGAACACTGTTGCTAAAGAAACGTCCTGTAGTAGTTTTGCCACTAAACATGGGCAAAGCTTTGGCTTGTACTGTACTTTAACGAATCGTTTTCAGTAAATGAAAATGATTTGAAATACTAAAGTGTTTAAAAATGTTTTTAAATCGAAAGCATTAAAATATGCGAACAATTGTTAAGCAATTAATTATTGTGCACACAGAATCGTTTCCTGTCTGATGACGATCGTAGCGTATTCAATACTAGTTACAATTAATCCAACAGTCACTTCAATATTGGGTGCGTCATACCTTATTAAGTAGAACATACCCAGTGTTTAGCCGAACAGTATTTGGCACTGTTGTCGGAACACCGAACACGTCATTAAAGTTCATGGTCTAATGCAAAGTTGGCTGGTTATGAATCTAATCATTCAAAGCTGGCGTTGCCAAATCACCTCTGGGTCTCCCTATGCCTTATTAGTGACAATTACAGAACAGTTGGACATTTATTCACTCGTGGAAGGAACACAGATGATTGAGGAATTTTTGTACCATGTTCCTTTTTATTTATTTATTTTTTACAGTTGTTTTGTGATCGTTGTAGATTTACAAGTACGGGTAGAGCAGGTTGCACATTGTCCGGGACAAGTGTTCTTTCTCCAGCCAAATCCTACAAATAAATGTTCTCTAAATCCCATATGTACAAATAACAGGTTAAACAGGTCAGAGAGACTGTACTGTAGTTATTCGATGTGACAGCATTGTTTTATTCATTTTCTTGAAGGCGAACTGACACCCCGCCTCAACAACCATGGCTGTCAACACTGTCCGTCTGATCTTAATAATGATGAAATGATAATGATAAACTGAAGAGAATCATTTTGTTTCTCTGTGGATTTAAACAACAGAACTGAAGAACAACTTTACAGAAATACGGATGTGGAGTTATAGTTCTAATGTACAAACAAAGCGTCAGTGCCTTATGGTTCTCGGTTATTCATCAGAAGGTTGGCGGTTCGAGCTCGAGGTCCAGCAAGGTGCGCTGTTGGGCCCCTTGAAAGAGGCCCATAACCCTGTCTGCTCCCGGGGTTGCAGTATAATGGCTGACCCTGGCTGAACGTGTTTTAATAAACAGTACGGAATTCACCTAGAACCCCTTATATAGTCGGTATAATGAACCGTGACCATTTTAAGCAATCGCACTGTCTATAGTTAAATGCACACTATTATGTAGACGTCACATACAGTATGTTTCCTGACAGCTTGCGTGCCCTCCCACGCCCATGGTGTTTTATCAGCAGCTGCCTTATTTTAGATAAGCCATGGCTATGCATTTCTGTGGAAGAGGAGAAGTTAGTTTGAGAATTCTGTAGCATAACCATTGAAACCTCCCAGTCACGTTACACTGCACTGTTTGTTTGATTGCCTACAACTTGGTTGTGTAACAAAACGTAAGCGGAAATGTCACAAGGATGGGTTGTGCTGATTAAGCATCCGTAACGAATTTACTTTTTTAAAAAACAAGAATGCATTTAAATGATTTATAGGTTTTCACAAAATGTGACATAGCAAGAATGAATTTTAATTCTGTAAAGCTGCTTTGCGACTATGAGCAATGTTAAAGTGCAGTAGAATTTTTTTTTTAATGAATAGTAGTAGTAGTAATAGCAGTGTCGCCGGTCTGTATAGTCTTTAGCATGATCTCATTTTGAGTTTCTCCAGTTTCCGGACATCTTCCAGTAACTTGCTGGCAGATAGACAGACTAGTGATGATTGATTGTGTCTTCATGTGGATGGTGATCTGTTACGTACTATAATGCAATTCAGCCTGTTTCTCACCTCATGCCAGGCTTCCTAGGACAGGATGTGATCAAATATGACCTTGAATGGGATAAAGAGTTTACTGAACTAATATATTATTGAACATTATCATTTGATTCATTTCCCTGGCAGGATGGATTACTGCCTAGTGCTTAGTTAGGGTTGGGGGTTCGAATCTTGCTGCTGCGTACTTTCCTCTCACAATCCGAACACATGTTGTAGGATGATCTGAATTACTTGTACTGTGTGTGTGTGAGTGAGTGGCCGGCCTGGTGACTCAGTGGTTAGTACTGTCGCCTTGCATCTCACTGCTCTGGGTTCTGTGTGCACGGAGTTTGCATGCTCTCCCTGTGCTCGGTGGGTTTCCTCTCTGTACTCCGGTTTCCTCCCACAGTCCAAAGACATGCAGATTAGGCTAATTGGCGTTACCAAATTGCACGTAGTGTGTGAATGGGCATGTGAGTGTACTGTATGTATGTGTGTATGTGTGTGCCCTGCGATAGATCCAGGGTGTACCCCACCTTGAATGCTGGGATTTCTGGGATAGCCTTCAGGATAAGTGGTAAGAAAAATGGGATGGATGGATGGATGGATGGATGTTTTTCCCCTTAAATGTTATGGCAACAATGAGTTTTCTTGGATGGGGAAGTAAATGAATGGAGAACATGTCCTAATGGATCAATACCTAATCTGGAGGTACACTAAATTGCCAGAGGGCCAATGAAGCATTGAGGGAGTTTCTCGCAGAGAACAAAGATTTCGACTATTTGGATTCCAAACTTTTTGAGTCAGATGAAGCGCTGCCAGCTCCTGACCATTGGCCTATTGTGCTTTCATGCACTTCTCTCTCTCTCTCCGCTGTCTTGGCTGTAAACGGGAACCGAGTCATTCTGATTGTCATTCATCAAGATGAATGAATAATGGCATTAAAATATTGTAATTCATTTAATGCTACGTATAACACTTGATCAGTACCAGTATGTATATTTATTGGACGGCGTTTTTGTCTGAATTGACTTACAAGTGAGACAAATCAAAGCAAAGATTAAGATTAATGGCTTTGATCAGCGCTTGCTTGCGAGCAGCCCTGGGATTTAACCTGGTGAGCTGCCAGTATGTTATGGAGATACTGTAAGTACAGTACTTTGGAATTCTGCTTTATTCGTTCCTTGTGGCACCATGGCATTTAGCGTACCACACTGCTTCGCCTTTCCATGATGTCTTGGCTGTCTTTCCAGGCTCCAGTACTCCGCTCGTCATCTCGGTGTGTGTAAACTACATACGTTATCATCATCGTACAACCTTGTAGTTGTTTTTTCCTCTAACCTACTGTAATTGACTTTAAATGCTGGAGATGGAGTATATTATTTCACATTCTGTGTTATCATATTTCCCTTATTATGTCATACGGTTAGTGGGCTGTAATTAGTGCCAGATGTGTCCTGAATAACATCAGTATTGTGCCGAAAGTGCAGTTGTTGCAACCGGCTTTAACGCAACACATGAAGGACCAGTAATGCAGAGCACAGACTCGTTGCTCCGGTTAAGTCTCAGAGAAATGTGTGTGAAGGCAAAGAAAGAATTTGGTTCCATTATGCTGTACAATATACTGTATGTACTTATAGCACTATATTTAATATCGTCTGCCTCTGTACTACTTGGCAAATGAAGTCAATGACTCAAGTTACATCGATACTCATTACTCATATGGCGCTTTTCCACTGCATAGTACGGCACGGCACGGTTCAGTTCTGCTCACTTTTGGGGGGTTTTCCACTGGGAACAGTACCTGGTACCTGGTCCTTTTTTTAGTACCACCTCAGCCGAGGTTCCAAGCGCGCCGAACCGTTACCAAAACGTGACTTGTACACTTTTAGTGAAAGTTGGGTTTATTTTCAAGGTGCCTCGTTTAGTTTGTAAAAAAAACAAAAGGAACCAGCTGAGGTTAAAACTAGCTTTAAGCAAACAAAAGAAACACAAAGAACTGGTCCCTTTAGGAACAGTTTATCAAGTTTGCTATCAAAATAAATACACTTAATTATAGCTTAATTATTACTTCATTATTTAGCAGTTTATTAAAAATCATTTGATCAAGCACATCCTTTTATTCTGCATTTCCTTCTACACTGTACACTAATAGTTAACAGTTTGCACTATTACAAGATAATTAATATTATTTGCACCATTAACTAGAATGCACTATTTTTTATCATGCAATCAGTTCTTTGATTTTGATTAGACTAATTAATACAATGCAAACTTATGTTTTTATTACATTACAGTTGGAAGAGAACCGACGTAACATTAATCTGCTCTACTTACAGCTCACTTTAATCCACGACAAATTTTAGCACAAAATATTATGGTTACAAAATCAAATTATGTCAGAAATGATGTATGGACAATACTGTTTTTCACCCAAGAAAATGGGCTTAAATTCAAGCCCAGGGGGGTCGGTTCTTCGTACGTCGCTTGAAACATCCGGGATGAATTGACACATCTAAGATGAGATCATCGTGCTAATTACACTCTGGCTAAGTCGGTTCTTCGAGCACACCTGTTGTTGATGATTAGTTTGGCCGGATTGAGTTGTCTAGGATTATTGCGTGCTCGTGTGTTGGTTTAAAAGGCGATATGCATCGACAGTAGAAACACTGATCACAAGCCCTTTGATTGGTTGACGAAATGACAAAAGAGCGGCTAAATTTTTTTGTAACACCTGTTATGCGCTGAAATGCTTCCCTGCCATGGATTCCCCCCTCCCCCCCCCCCACACACACACACATAATCGCTATCAAACATTATATTAGAACATAATATGTGCATATGGTTTACAAATTACATGAGACAATAAAATAAAATAAGAAATATGAAAATAAATATGTTGTATATGGAAAAATAGAAATATGAATATTTTTTTCAAAAACATGTATACTTTTATATTGTTTATTTTATAATAAAATTGGTTTTGTCCAATTTTTCATTATAAAAATTTTTTTTTAATTATATATATAAATATTTATTTGCATATTCATGACGAACCCCTGAAAAATAAATGTGTTACAAAATAAACATTATACAAGAATTTGAATTAATGGTCTTGAGGGCTGTCTCGTGCCTAGAGTTTATTATAATAATAGAAAACCTATGAATTTATGTTCTAATATAATATTTGATAGCAATTATATATATATATATATATATATATATATATATATATATATATATATATGCATGCAAGATACTTTTCTTTCCCCACGTGAGTCAGTCCACGTCATTCGTGCACTTTAACCAATCAGATGTGACCTCACCATTTCAACCAATCATAACCCGGCAGGAGCGCAGCCTTAATCCTGTTTACATGAAATAAAGCTGCTACCGAGCAGGTTCAAGCTTACGGACATGTTGCTATGACAGCAAATGCGAGATGAGCATCGAAGAACGAAACAATCCAAGATCAGGACAAATCCACAACAATCAAATCCAGCTAACTGAGTTAGCGACGTACGAAGAACACCCCCCAGAACAACAACAACAACAACAACAAAACGAGACACGACTCTGTTTTGGCAAATCCCACATAATGGATAACTGGCCTGAGGTCCGAATCTCATTCACAGTTTCTTGATAATATATCCTCGCTGTTATTAGCTGTAAAGGCACTTGAAACAAACATGTTATTGAAACCGGACTTATTGTTTCGCCTATCAGGGTTATATCATTATGTTCTGTAATGAAATCACGTAATACCGAGTATATGGAGTAGATGTAGTGATAAAAACAGCACAAATGGTAAAAGAAAACAAAACACGCACAAAATAGATAGACTGCAGGTTTAAATAGTAACAAGCTTTAAGCCTGAAAATAATTCTGCTAGCAGGCAGGACGATGACAACGCGTTCTCTTTGATCAATAATACATAGATTTCTCGTGAACACCTCTGCCAGGGTTTTGTTCAGAATTAGCCCTTGGCAGAGAAGTTTCCCCTCCTCTATTTGAGATTTTCGTCCATCTTGACTTGTCAAAACCTCTCCCAGGCTCACGCAAACGGAGCATGCTTTTCATTGTTTCATTTATCCTCCGGCAAAGTGTACTCTGAATCGAATGACTTAAAAAAAGTACAAAAAGACCCCTCTGTTAGAATGTTTTATATGTACAGTAGATCTCTTGTTGTTAATTGAGGTGATGCGTATTTCAGCGCAGAGAAAAACCACCACCGTCGTCACCCAGGGGACTCTGTGGATTGGTCCACATCCTCAACCTTTCTATCCATTTAGCCATGCATCCGTTTTCCTGTCACATGACGTTAGTAACCAGAGTAGAAGCGCTGCGTGTACAGAATACAAATAAATAAATAAATAAATACATAAATAAATATATATATATTGCAAGGCGGCGCGGTGGTGTAGTGGTTAGCACTGTCGCCTTGCACCTGCAGGGTCCGGGTTCGATTCCCCGGCCAGGCTCGATTCCCGTCTCTGTGTGCATGGAGTTTGCATGTTCTCCCCGTGCTTGGTGGGTTTCCTCCGGGTACTCCGGTTTCCTCCCACAGTCCAAAGATATGCAGGTTAGGCTAATTGGCGTTCCTAAATTGCCCGTAGTGTGTGATTGGGTGTGTGAGTGTGTGTATGCCCTGCGATGGATTGGCACCCTGTCCAGGGTGTACCCCGCCTAGTGCCCGAAGTCTCCTGGGATAGGCTCCAGGTCCCCCGCGACCCTGAACACAGGATTAAGCGGTATAGAAAATGAATGAATGAATGAATGAATATATATATTGCGATTACTTTGAGACATATTGCAGATATGATATAAAGTATGATATGTAACTATTAAATGTAATGTAAATAAAATTTCCTGACTGTCTGTATATATCGTAATAAATTAATAAATTTTAACACATTTAAATTGTAATAAACTGCTGTTAAATATTGCGATTAAATAATTTGCACCATTGAGATCCCTATTGAGATTAAAATTTTTATGTTATTAATTGTGTTATTGTTATTCATTGTAATAGTCCATGGAAAGTACACAGGAGACCCGAGCTCTACTGGTCATTACAGTTTCTACTGACCGTTTCTTTTTATTCATAGCCGATAGCTATAAACTTCATCAATGTCTTCAACCAGTAAAACTTTTGGCAAAAGAATGATATCATTACATATATACTGTATATAGACAATGTAGATGGCAGGAGGACACTTATACTTGCAAACCCAAATTAACAAATTAATTAGGAAGTTCCTCAGTTTAAGTGTTAATTGAAAGTATGACTGGATGCCACTTCTTGTTTAACGTTCTCGTTGAGTTGCACATCATAGATCTGGTATGGATGAGTGTGTGAACATGTCTCTGTGCTCTATCATGGACCAGTGTCCTTCCTAGTGGGACATTCTCCTGCTTTGTACCCAGTTGCTTGGATGATCTCTGAATAAAACAGTTACATAAGACTGTGCGAATAAAAGAACATTTCTTGTAAAATTACACTTTGTCACTTACAAACGTGTACTTCCTTGTGACATGTTTTTAGTATCACAGTCTCGGTCTATTACACAATCCAACCTACACAGCCAGCCTGTCTTTTACTCTGCCTTTGTTCCTTCAGTGTTAGATATTAAAATAGCTCCATTATCAGTGCTGGTATCCACACTGCAGTCGCTCGAGTTGTTCTAATCCCGCAATGTTATTTCGGGCTCGGTGTGTTTTGGTTTGTAACCATGGAGACGTTCAAATCATGAGGAATTTCAGCTGTCTATGTATCAAAGTATACCAGGATTAGGAACATTAGGAAGGAAAACCAGACAAAGTCAATGTTCCCCCAAGCTCACGAATCATGCACACACAATCCTCCTCCTACGTGGTCATGTGCATTTTCATTCTGTATCTGACATGAAAGTACATGCATGTTTCCATGAGTAAAACCAATCCAAACCAGGCAGCTTCTGAAACACTCGATCTTCTTTGTAAAAAGCTGGCCTTCAGGCACATACAGTACAGTATGTGCACACACACACACACTCAGATAAGAGGCGCAACTAGCTGTAAGTGGTCCTCTTCGATGGCACGGACAATAGTTACGGGAAGCACAATGTAGAGTGCATGTGTTGTGTGTTAAGGAAATCAAATGACCTTAGGCATGAGATGGGGTCCATCCTTGACTAGGTTTCTTGATTCTTTTCTAACTTCTATTACTGGTATTTATTTTCTTGCAAAATGTTTTCATATAAAAAAATTAATGATTCTATAATTATATAGTTATTTTCATGCCTGAGCAAAATCACACAAGCTGGAGTGCTCTTGGACAGAATATCATCATGGCTTTGATTCCAACAGCACATAGTGTGACATTGCATTTATTCACCGGTGGCAATTATGCCACAAATGGCAATTATTATCAACAGATTATGATTTGTTTGTTTATTTAACTGGTTATGTTGCATATTCTTCCACGCCTGGCACAGCTGGCGACCGACAGTTAGTGTAATTAACAGGGGTTAAAGTAGTTTTCAATTCTTACCGGTACTACACAGCCAAAAGGTGAGGAGGATAAATCACGGAGGTGACGGACAGGATGGTTTTCAGAGACTTATTCCACTTATTTAAGCTCTAATTCCACTTAGAATATCCGATCATTTCAGGGTTCCAGGGTTGAATCCCAAATAGAGTTAAATGGTAAGTTAGTGTGCTAGCTTATTCCATGCGCAAAGCAGTGCCTTTGATCAGGGGGTTTCAAATTCAGCCTTGTGTTTGAAGCTAGTTAGCTTTGTAGGTCGCATTAGCCGTCAGCAAGACATCACGAACGGTTCAGAGGCAATTTGGAACGACTTACAAGTAATTACCAAGGAGACGGCATGTTTTTTTTAGAATTACATAACATTATCAGATGTCTTATTACCGAAAAATGCGCCTGTTACTGGTTTTGAATGTGGGTTTTGGCAGGCAGCTGCTCTCCCCTCAATACTGCGGACCGTACCGACCCTCTTTCGACCAACCATTAGTGTAATTAACGATTATTGGAACACCTGGGACTAGGAGTGATACCTATATTTAAGTGTACCAGTGCTGTTATGCTCCATACCATCACTCGTGGAATGCCTCTCGTCCATTACTCTGTCTGAACTAACTGTTGTATAATGCTCCTTAACTCGTGTTTTAGTTGTAGATCTTATCTTTTGACCCATTTGCAATTATCTCTGCTGGTAATGTCAACATGAGTGTGGGTGTGTTCTTCAAAATTACTTTTTTTTCTGGAATTTTACCTTCAGGTCACAGTGTGCAGCTTTCATGAAGTGACCCATACATTTCTATTTCGGATAAAGTATAGATGGCAAATGATGGAAAAGCTTTTAGCAGTTAAGGTAAAAAAAAAAAATCTGTTTTTCATAGTAAAAGGTTGCCATTTGTTAGGGGTTGCTTCAGTTGTTCAGGTCTAGGCTCTATTTTCATGTGGCAAAAAATTAAGTCAGCCGACGACCTGAATGTACTGAATGACCAGGTTTTCCTCATCGGTGCATTTTTAATTAGTGCAAAAGGATTAAATTGTAAAAAAAAAAAAAAAAACATTTTGCCATGGTGAACGTGCACTGTGATCAAAGCTAAAGGAGATTTACAAAAATATTAATGCAGGCTGGTCAGTGTACTCAGGTTATATATATTTAACTTGATACGATTGCTGATAATGTTTAGAAAGTTGTGAATGAGGTTAGAGCGGCTTGTTCTATAATCTTTGCGGTTGCATAGAGATATTGTAAGCATATCAAAACAGCCCCAGGTTTGTTAACACACCCGCCAGACTTCATCAATTAATCGAGTCCTGATCTGTCAGAGTAAGGTAGTGTTACTGGTATGACAAAGTGCCACTTATAACGGACTTCCTGGTCTTTATTTTAATTATGTGGCTTAGTATAAATTACCCCATATCATTAACCGTAACGGTGATAAACACCATTTTCAGACTCTTAATCATTCTGCCAAATTGTTTGCCTCAGGCAGAAAAGGTTGTCCAGAAGAAGATTTTAATTTAAAATCTAAACCACTACAGTACATACTGTATATGTCTTTAAGTATCTTTTGAATATATTTTTTATTCACATTCAATCATCCCTATTATATTAACACCGTATTTCATATTTGCATCGACACAAATACAACCGCAGGCTGATTTATCCATTGTGGCCAAAACTGTGGTAGATGGAGTTATAGCTTTTTTTTATTACATTTTTTTTTTTTTTGATAAAACACACTGATATAACCAAGACAAAATGTTTTTTGCGTTTGTCATTTTTATCTCCCTTGTAAATCAAAGAAAACATTTGCAAAATATTCTCTATCATTTGTCAGCTAAAATTTTTTTCATACAACCTGCAAAAATTATAGGAAATGTCATTTTGTCATTTTGCTTTGAAATTTAATTTGTTCATCAGATAACAGATTATATAACCGAAATATATTCATACATGGATAAATTGTTTGATGGTTATTAATAAGGTTTGTTTAGCTTTAACAGAGATCGTTCACAAACTCATGAGATTGTTATCCTGTATCAATTCAGTAAAACTCGCAAATTTGAGTGAAATAAGACGAGTTCTGGGGTTCACTGGATGCCAGTGTTGGCTATAGTCCTGCCATCTGTTCTTCTTTAATCAGGTGGAATGTTCGAGCGGCTCCTTCTCTTCCACATACTGTTTACAGCAGCCCGAGTCTCCTAAATGTCCTCATCTCTTCATTTACGAATAGTCCAATTCAAATGCACTATTTATAATATAGATAATCCTAACCCAGCTTTGTAGTTTGTATTTTGTATTTATTTTAGATGGACTCTCACTTTCTCCACCTGTCGGAGAATATGCCGTCCCAGGCAAGACGTTTCGCTATGAATCATACTTGGAGTCGAGCCAGAGTATTTCCTTTCTGACTCCTGCCATTTACGACCCCACCACCACCAAACCACCCGTGTCCCACCCCCCTCTGTCCAGCCACTCTCCTCTCGTTCCTCTACTAAAGAATTACTCCAATGTGGTGAACTCATGAGCAGACTAAAAAAAGAGCACTTTCACCACAAGATCACATTTGCACTTAATTTTTTTTATTTGTTTTTTAATTAAATCATTTTTAGCTTATTTCTGGGGGGGGGGGGGGGGAAGGGTATTTATGAAACAACCTTTAGACAATTTTGTGCTGTCTAATACAATTTTCGATCATTTGCGTCTATAAAATAATCAATTTGCAAAAATTAATTAATAATAATAATAATAATAATTGGATAGAAAATGAGCTGGAAAACTGATATTTTTCTTTTCTTTTTAAACCTCTACTGCTCTACTATTAGTTTATTATTATTATTATTGTTATTATTAATTATTATTATTATTATTATTATTATTAATAATAATTATTAATACAGTTTCAGCTTTTATGAACATTTCTCCATTATTTTTTTATTTATATTTTTTAATTTAAGCTCATTTTTAGTCACTGGTATATAGTTGGTGATCAGGTTCTTCAGCTTGGTGTTTAGCTGTTTAGTTAGTGGTTGACACTGTGGTCCGGGTTCAGTTCCCACCTCGGGTCTGCGTGCCTGGCGTCTGGTGGGTTTCCTCCAGTTGGCACCCTGTCCAGGTCGTACCCTGCTTTGTGCCTAAAGTTTCCTGAGATAGGCTTAAGGCTCCTTGTATAGGGTAAGATGGTATAGATGATGAAGATGAAGATGAGCAGTTGCAGATTTAGGCCTTTAAAGCGTTGCGGTTGTTTGCCACAGGACTTGTGCACAGATTTAAATTAAGTTTGGCTCTAGCATGTTAAGGCTATTGTTGGAAAATTCTATCCTTGTGTTGAGAACTGTCGGTTACGCCCACTGAGCCAGAACGTCTTACACCAAACAGTAGAGAGAGTGAGAGACTGTGTGTAGGGGGTGTTAGTTCAGCTTTTTCGGCTTCCATTTAAGCTTTATATATATAAAGAAAGAAAGAAAGAAAGAAACTACAAGTTGCTCTTTTAATAACTGTCTTTTCAGTCTGTTACTCTTTATAAATCTTTTTTTATCACTTGCTGTACCAATACTGCTATGCCTCTACCTATATTTTTGTTAATATATTTCTAGATACATTTTTTCTATTACAAGGTGTTCAAGCGTATCTTCTGACTTCTCTATATAACCCCCTGCTACACTAATGCACTCATCCCATGGTTTCACTAGTGCTTGGACACCATCAAGGTACCATTAACTTTTTTTTTCAGCAAGCCAGAACCAATATTGGGTGTCTAAAACCCTGGCCTCCCAGGAACTCCTTTAAAGGAAACAATGTGTCATTTGATCACCAAAGGCGTTCACTTCTTGCAGGCCAATGCAGAACCTCATTCTGCCCACCGCACCACTTGCACATAGTGTAAGAGGAACTCGGCTGGGAGTTATTCCCACATCCCCCATACAGTCCTGACCTTTCTCCAAGCCATTTCTCTGGAGACCAGCGTTTAAGATGTGAATCAGGCAGCCTGATCATGGCTCTGGTATACTGTGAAAAACTTTATACCTGTATTTTGCTGTTAAAACAAATTATTGTCTATCCTTAACCTTATTGTATGCAAGATTTTTTTTTTATGAAGCTCTTTCTTTATTTTGAAATGGCTTATCCACTCCTCCTGAGACAAACTTCGAATGAACTTTGGGAAATGCGCACTTTCCAGTTGGATGCTCTGGCACGGGATCATAGATGCATGTGTTAGCTTTTATGCTTTCCTCGTGTAATAGGGGTTTTAGTTGAAGATGTCAGCAGCAAATGTCACAAAAAGACACATCATCAGCAGTAATTGCGCTCATGACAGCTATGGGAACGTTTTTTTTCTCTCCTATCAGTAATGACGCATATTGGATTAGTACGTCAAGGGAAACACTAGCTGCTGCCACTGTACGAACGGACAATTAAGAGAGTGATTGTGTCTTTAACAGCTCCGTATTCTGAGCATTCATGTGGCATCCATACACATCGAGTGCCATGCTACCTTTACACTTTTACAATGTGTTTTCAAGTTCTGACATGTGTTCTATTCAATGAAAGGAAAAAAAAAAAGCCCTGTAACCCTTTAGGCCTTTCATGTCAATTGTAACATTAAAGGTTTTATGTGTCATTTTGTATACACACCCTTGTCCTCAGGCTGTTGTGCAT
The DNA here is from genome assembly GCA_030522415.1 of Channallabes apus. Taxonomy (NCBI): domain Eukaryota; kingdom Metazoa; phylum Chordata; class Actinopteri; order Siluriformes; family Clariidae; genus Channallabes; species Channallabes apus. The sequence continues at coordinate 37,716,133 of CM060104.1, forward strand.
TTCCCATGTTAGGTTCAGGCACTTAACATCAGCTGCTTTCCTCCCTCAGGTTATGCGCCCCTTTCAAATACTGTCGAATTAAAGTAAACAAACTGTATAACAGTTTGCATAAGGCAGGTTTTTATGTGTAGGAATAATATTTCATTCTCAGTATTTGACTAATTGTCACTATTCGTTGTAATTGCATGTGGCACAATGACTCCATGCCCAGTGCCGCCCGTAACACAGACCGGGACGCCACACACATGGACGCCACAGACTCCAGCTCACATCACCTGAACGCTGACCGCACTCACCTGGACTCTTCATAGTATTTAAAGACTGTCATTCCACTCAGACACTTCCCTGTGCTTTCATAGCCGTCATTGCCAAGCCTTGTATTGTGTCCCAGTCATACAGGTTCTCGATCTAGTTTCTGGTTTTCCCTCTTGGCGTAGTCCTGTTTAGGCTGTTGGCTCGTCGCCTGGCCATTGCCTGTCTGCTGTCTGCATGCTTTAAATATAAAGCACCTGTATCGGTACTGTATCTGCGTCCTGACAAACCGAATTCAATAAATCAATTAAAATAGGACATAATTTCACTGCGGCAATGGCGGCTTGGTGGTTAGCACTGTCCAGTGTTGGGCTCTACAGAGACAGGTGATATTTGATTGGCAGACGCTCTTATCCAGAGTGACTTACAAAAAGTTCTTTAAAGTTTACGTCACTGGAGAGATACTTACACTGGGTTACCAGATCACGAAACTCAGTGCCATCAGTCAAACACAACTGGGAAGAGATTATTTATTTATGTTTTGGTTGGGCTAATTAGTCCAATTAGTGAAGAAACAGATGTGTCTTGAGTCGTCGTTTAAAGATCGTCAAAGACTCTGCTGAGTGGACATCTAGTTCGTTCCACCACCTCGGTGCCAGAACAGAAAAGAGTCTGGGTGAATGTCCTCCTCGATCCCTGAGAGATGCTGGAACGAGGCGAGCTGGAGGATTGGAGGGAACGTGGTGCAGTGCGTGGTGTGATTAGAGCAGAAGTTGGTGTACCCTACCATGTTCCATGGAATAAGCTTTGCAGGATAAGTGGTTGTAGACAATGGATTGATGAATTTTACATTTTTCTTAAATGGGAGCACTGCTGGTTGGTTTCTTGCCTGCCATGTGAAGGGCCTGTGTTCGATTCCCAGCCAATGTCCAAACCCCAGCCCCTGGATGCAGTGCCGGTCCCAAGCCCAGATAGAATTGGTAGATACTGTAGGGTTGCATCAGGAAGGGCATCCGGTGTAAAGCCTGGCCAAGTTTTTATGTGGATCAGTTGGTGGCGACCCCTCAACAGGAGCAGCTGAAAGACGAACAACAACTCGAGACAAAAAAATTGAATACTTTACATTGGTTGTGTTTACATACAGTATAAAGATTACTACAGATCAAAAGGAATTCTTTCCAATTGCAGATTCCTGATAAACCCGTTTATATTTATTTGGATGCAAACAAACTAATGTTATAAAAAAAACTTTGGCAGCAACCTCTTTATGCGTACAACCTGTCTTGTGTACAAAAGAATTAATTCTGTTCGATCTTCTGTTGTTAGTTTTAAAGCCAACTTTGGTCTGAAATAAAAAGAAAAAGAAACATTTATATAAAGACAAATGCAGATTTATGGATCCAGATGTTTGGACCACACCGTATATAAATGTATGTTATTTGTTAATTAATGATGTACTGTTCGGCATTTCATTTCTTTATGGTGAAAAAAACATGAAATGACTTGATCAAGCCCCAGCACCTACACACCGCCTCTGCTGGGCCCTTGACCAAGGCCCTTGACCTCTGACCCCAATTTTGAGAAGAATAATTTGTCTAAGCTCTATATAAAAGTGTAACATGCATATACATATACAGGTTATATTTTTATAGCATTTTATCATATCATTAAACCCAAGTTTCTCTCCAGTAGTACAGCCATCGGTATAAAATGACCAGATTACGAAGTTTTTACTACATAATAAGTTTATTTTTCATTATAAAACAGCGAGTCTAAAAGGTGTGTGTTTTTGGAGTTGAAATGGGATCACTGTCGTCCCGCTTGTGTAACTGTAATATTTCGTCGTCTTCCTCGGGAAACTGAACAGACTGGCACACACACTCCAGCCTGCTGTTGACTGCGAGTCGAGTCGTGATGTCTGAAATCAGTGAGAACATTAGTGCCTTTAGTAACGCGTCTAAAAAAAGGGAGCGATAAATACCCAAATATACCTGAAGACTACAGTTTATTACTCCACACAATACAGTACATGTTATATAAGTATATCTTATAATAGATCTGATGGAAAAATGCTGCAATTAAATCATAATATTGAATATAATTAGATTTCCAGTTAACATATAAGATTGTAATTAAAAATAAAACATCTCAAAGAGGACTATTGTGTTATTTTATCATATCCAGTCCTAGTTCAAAACCATGAGAAAGCTTTTCTTTTTCTTTTTTTATGTCAAATTTTACTATAGTATGAGAACTATAGAATTATTTTTTTCAAAATATTACGATGCTATAAATTTTTAAACCATATAAGTGTTTTTCGACTAAATTACTACGGTCCCTTATGTTGCATTTTACCATCAGGGTAATAAACAAGAGGCTAATCAGGTTTTATTATCAGGCTAACTTTAGGGTAAAAAAAAGGTGTTAATTTAGAGTTATTGCTTAGATTTACAGTTGTTCTTTGGGCTTCGGGTTCTGTCCTAATTACTGTAACTCCAGCGCGAGTTAGACGCCAGCTGTCATGTTGCTAGACCAAAAACAGAGCCACAATTACACACACAAAAACACACACATGCAGAGAAAAACTGTGAGACCCAGTGATTATAAGTCAAAGACTAGGACTATGTAAAGGTTTATTTTATAAAAAAAATTTAACTACCCTGAAATCCTATTATTTTATAATGTTACATTCTGAAGTTTCAGGTAAAGAAACATGTTCCCTCCTGTATATTTAAATTCTGCCTTTGCTGTCCCCCTAATGAATGCCGCTAAAAAGTAGAAAATAAGCATAAAAAAATGTATAAAAAAATAAAAAAATAAATAAATATGAGTATTCAAAAGAATAGGTATATGTAAAAAAAAAAAAAAGATGTATATCAACATAGAATTGAGGCAGAATATGAAAAACATGCAAAAGTATGAAATAAATATCAAAAATATAAACACTGTAAAAACAGATTACGCAAGTGTGATTTATATATAAATGTGTGTGCAAGGCTGCAACGGTTTGTGCAAATGATTGTTCATGATTATTATTATAATATGATTATTATCCATAGCAGTTTGCCATAAGATATACATTTTATTCATTAATGACCAACACAATCAGTTTATAGTATATTTGCATATATGAGTTGTTTCCATACCAATTATTTATTTTATTATAATGTTAATGTTAAGACAAAAAAAAATACTGAAGACCTGAAGAATTCCCTATATCTTAAAAATGGACACAAAGCCCTGATGTTTAATAATCAGTCCTGTGCCATGCCAACTGTAAAGCATCCGGAAACCATCCGTGTGTGAGGTTACGTGTCAGCCAAGAGAGAGTGCTCACTTACAATTTTGTCTAAGAACACTACCGTGAATAAAGAAGAGCAACGTCTAAAAAGAACCAACCATCTAAAAAGAAGGGCTTCTCCACACCATTGTAACATCTGACAAAAAGATCTAAAAGCACCGAAGCAGCAGACTTAATTAAAGTAAATGAACGTTTGTGTTATTTTCAAAACCTTTGGCGACAGCGTTACATTTTAAATGCGACATTTTAACATGCTGTACATTTAACATTGTTAAATAACGTTCAAATCAATTTATCAGGGTGGCGTAGTGGTTAGCATTGTGGCCTCACAGCTCCAGGGTCGAGTGTCCGATCCCCGCATTTGGGTCTGTGCAGGTGGAGTTAACATGTTAACATGTAACACGCGCGTGTGTGTGTTTGTGTATGTGTGTGTGTGTGCTTGTGCCCTGCAATGGACTGGCGCCCCATCCAGAGTGTAAGGCCAGAGTCTCATGGCCTCCCGCGATCCTGTAGATGATAAGCGGAACAGAGGATGAATGAGAGTGAGTGAGGCCTCCATTACGTGGAGCACTTGCCATACCAACCCCCCTGTAGTACAAATAATATTATTTTGCTTAACTCTGAGTGACATGAGTCATCAATCACCTGACGAAACAGGAAAAGATAATACACACACACACACACACACACACATTCGATATTTGACATTTGTTTGCTCTCAGAAGAGTGGTTTTAGGTGTTTGTCTCTCTTATTACCTGATTAGCTGTGTATTGCACAAGTCACCATCATTACAGTTTGGTTGTTTAAGATACACACATACATGCACACTGTTTTTCCACAACCTCCTTGAATGCAGGATTCATTGGTGCTTGCTGTGGCCTCATGGGAAGGCTTTTTCCACCAACCTGCCATGGGCCAAGAGGCCCTGAGCTAAATCAAGCCTTTCATAACTCACCTAAGCACAAAAAAGCTTTTGTCGCATAGTAATTCATGCGTTCAGACAGTTCCTAGAGGTTTCCTGGGATTCCTCGATTTGGATCAGGCTTGAAAGAAGGCGATAGCAGCGTTCACATGATTATGTAACGCATTTACGTACAAAGCAGCTGTTGCGAGGGTCTTCACCTGTTTTTAGCGGGATTTAGCTCGCCTTAACTCTGCATTGAAAACCATGAGCCAAGACAAATACTGAGTCATAAACGTTGCAGGATGTATCTGTATCTGTTGTAGGAAATCTTAAGAGCTTTAATAATGACAAATGTTGGGCTGAGTAATGCAGCATGTTCCATGTGTGAGAGAGAGAGAGAGTACAATTAATAAAAACAGTTATGGAATATTTATATCGTTAACATTACGCAATTCTGGCATGTGAAAAATGGTTTCCAGATTTTGAGTGAAAGTGAAAATTTTGTCAGTGCTCCCATATATAAATGGTTTGGGGGAGACGGAGCTGGAAAATTTGTTGCCCTTAAAACCAAGAGCATTTTGGCCTTTTACATTGGCAATCACTATTGGCCTTCACGGTCCCTAGTAGGACTACACAGGTTTCTATATACCCATCTAGGACTCTGAATAGTCCAACTAGGGACCGTGAAGGCCAATGGTTATTGCCAATGTATTTATTCCCATTTTTATAACCATAGTAGGAGCTCCAGTCAACATTCATACACACATTATTCATACACTACGGGCAGTTTGGGAATACGCATTAGCCTAATCTACATGTCTTTGGACTGTGGGAGGAAAGTACCCAGAGGAAACTCACCAAGCACGGGGAGAACATGGTGGTATAGGGGCATATGTACAGTATATATACTGTACCACCAGTGGGAGGGGAGGGATTTTGAGCCTTTCTTCTTGGCCAGGTCACTACGTTTCCTGACTCGCTCCTCCAAAACACCCCAAAGTGGCTCAAAATAATATTTAGATCTGGTGACTGCGCAGGCCATGGGAGATGTTCAGCTTCACTTTCATGTTCATCAAACCACTCTGTCACCAGTCTTGCTGTGTGTATTGGTGCATCATCATCATCCAGGATACAATGTTTGAACCATTGGGTGCACACGGTCTTCCAGGATGGTTCGGTAGTCCTTGGCAGTGAGTGGCCAAGTATTGGACATAGGGAAGGGAATGCCATGATATTGCAGTCCAAACCATCACTGATTGATCCTCCCCCATGCTTCACTCTGGGCATGCAACAGTCTGGGTGGTACGCTTCTGTGGGGCTTCTTCACACTGTAACTCTCCCGGAAGTGGGAAAGACAGTGAGGGTAGACTTACTGTATAAGAGAACAATACATGTTTCACATTGTCCACAGGCCAAGATTTTCACTGCTGGCTCCATTGAAACTGACGTTTGGCATTGGCAAGCTGCTCAAGTTTTATGGGTTAAAAGATTGCTAAAGTTTATAATGATTAAATAGGAATTATAGTCTTGTCATCTTGTCTTTTAAAATAATTGATACTATTTTCAGTAGTGGCCAATTCCCACTTATCAGCCAGTCATCCCCATCATACTACAGCCACGAAGCCACGACACAATCTACAGGATCTGCTGCTCGTTCTACATCACAAGGCAGCTTAACGCACTTGGTGCAAAATGTACAGAAGCTCACAAATGCCTGTGCTCGGTTATTGGCGTTGTGATTGCCAGGGAAGTCTCTCTAAATTAGGCAACACAGCCAGTTTTGGTCTTCCAGCAGTTACAGTATGGTTGAATGGCATAGAAACTTGGATGTACTTTTTAATTTTGCACCGTAATCTCAGATTCCTAGCTTTGTGTTACAGTTTCCGTCAAAACATTGCTGTGTGTACTTTTTGTTGATTTGGTATATTCCTTTTTATTATTAAGCGATTATTATTCAGTTTATTTATAGCAGTGTAACACAAGATTCAGTTTGGTCTGATGCGTCTATTTTGGCTTAAAGTTAATATTATTATATATATATTTTTCCAACAGGGACATCTATCCAATGTATTATAATTGTAATATTTGAAACAGATGTGTAGAGAGTTGTGCTAATCTGGTGCTGATCTTTTTTTTTATTATTATTTGTTCCGCCCTACAAATATATTTAAGTAACCGATTAAAAAACTTAAAGATCACAATGGATGTGGATTTGGATTCTATCCCAGGAACTCTGGGAAAACACCCTGAACGGATGCCACATTCACACCCAGGGGCAATTTAACAAGGGCGGTCAACTTACTAGCATGATTTTTGGAGACAAGCAGAACATGTGAAACTCCGGAGTCGGTAATCTGAGCTCAGGATCGCTCCGTGGAGCCTGGAGCTGTGAGGTGGTAATGCTGCACCACCCTGCCGCTTGATCCTAATTTGTCTCTTAATTTTCTCCCTTAGACACGGAAGCTGACCAAAGTGGAACGCCAGCGCTTCAGCGAGGAGGTGGAGATGCTGAAGAACCTCCAGCACCCAAACATCGTTCGCTTTTATGACTCCTGGAAGTCTACAGTGAAAGGACACAAGTGCGTCCTGCTGGTCACGGAACTCATGACCTCCGGCACTCTCAAAACGTGAGTTTGATTTAAAAAGAAAAACATAGAGCGAATAATGCTAAAGTAGACGACTTGTCTTTTATTTTGTTGCTTCAAAGAATTAATTCTTTCGATTCCTTGTCGAATTTTTGTTTCTTCTCGCTCCACAGATACCTGAAGCGCTTTAAGGAAATGAAGCCGAAGCTTCTTCAGCGCTGGAGCCGTCAGATACTAAAAGGTCTCCACTTCCTGCACACTCGAACTCCTCCAATCATCCACAGAGACCTGAAGTGTGACAACATCTTCATTACGGGGCCCACGGGGAGCGTGAAAATCGGCGATCTCGGACTTGCTACGCTTAAAAGAGCATCGTTTGCTAAAAGTGTAATCGGTACGCTCGTGCCCTTTGAGCATATTCACAATATTGCTTGTACATTATTCTCATTATTCATATACATCAGGAATTAATTCAACCAATCAAAATCAAGTATAAACTTTCAGGGTGTTTTTTTCTCCAGGTACACCGGAGTTTATGGCTCCGGAGATGTATGAGGAGAAATACGATGAGGCTGTCGACGTGTACGCGTTCGGGATGTGCATCTTAGAGATGACGACATCGGAATACCCGTACTCGGAATGCCAGAACGCCGCGCAAATCTACCGCAAAGTTACAAGTGTAAGTTTGTGTCAATGTTTGCTTTCATAAACAGTGGCAAGAGATACTGAAGAAGGTACTGAGCTCCTTCCACTGTTACCTCTTCCATTGTTTTGTTGATCATGTATGCCATGTGTGGCCCAGCATGAAGGAGTTTTACATAAGTGCCATATGCATGTCCATCTGGAAGTCTTTATCTAGACCAACTATGGGAGGCCCCATGCACCGCTGCAAGACCCAAACTTTAACCCAGCGTGGAAAAGAACAGTAAACATTCCACTATATGTCCCTCTCTTATAATTATTTCTTTTTTTTTTGCCTTCTGTCCTCGTTTCCTCTCATTTCCTTGAACACTCGCCAAAGATTGACCCTGAGCACAGATTTAATTCTTGTGGCTGGAGTCGATTAGATCTGCCGTGGACTCAGGAATGTCCCCTGCAACGATCTCGTCATTACACGGGTGTTTTTTGAAAACACACTGCAGGCAACCCTCGGGATTATGTAACCTTAAAATAAAAGAAATTAAAAAATGGCGAGATTCGGAAACTCGTGTCACCAAGCAACCTGTTTGTCATGGATCAGCATAACAAGCTTTCCAATTTTTGTATTTTTAAGTACCTTCATTTTCGTTTATTGATGTTACATTTGGCAATAAATATGGCTGCTTGGAGAATTTAATAACCGGTAGTGCATTGCTAAATTATTATTAGTATTTATTACAATTAAATACATCAGCATCATATTTATTAATTTCATAGGTGGAAATAATATATAATGGTTCCTTTATCTCAGTGCTCGAGACATCAGATTTATTATACCTGGCATTCTGCACATTAAGAGACATTAAGCGATTGTTTCACTTTCAAATCCAGTCTCTTGCAGATGTCCGGCAAAGAGAACAAACGTTGTCCGAATTCTTACAGGCAGCGCATTTAGCTTAGCTGGAAAAATTACAGCACGCATGAACGATTCATGCGTCTCACGTTACGCCGTCCACTGACACAGAAGTAGAAACCGAACACAGAGATCTTTCTGATGGTTTACACCACCGTACATGTGCGTGAACAACAAATCCAAAGGTTGGAGTAAAGCAGAAACGCTATCTGCAGCGATCCATGAATGCAGCGCTTCATGAAGCTTCATGCTCTGCAGGGGCTCCACAAACATCACGGGGCCGTAGGGGAAGGGGTGTGAGGCGATGACTTCGCAACAGTGCTCCTTTAAGTGCATCACTAAGTATGTTCAGCGCCGAACCTCATGGGAAACACGTGGAGCAAATTGAATTCTGTAACGTTATGAAAACATTTTAGAAAGAGGCGTTAAACACATTTATACTCACAGCTGAATGCTGTACTGTGATTGGTCAGTAGGTGTGGATTTGTTTTCTGTATGTTATTAATGCTCTTGCTCTAATACAGTATGTTTTTACAGTAACAGTTATTTATAACAGACAATTTTATATAAATTGGATTGCTTTTGTGGAAAAATGGTTACAATTTCGTAAAGCAAAAGTTTTTTTTAATTTTTATTAAAAAATTTTTTATTTAAGGTGTCCCCAGTGTCTGCTTTTCTGTAACAGTCCGAGTATCAACGGATTTGTTTCGTTTTCCAGCACAGGAACTACAAGATAGATAAAAGAGCCAATCATCATAAAAATGTCCCAAAAAGTTAAGTGTAATTAGCTAATACAGTTAAAAAGGCAGCAGAACATCCTTTTACAGGCTAAAAAGATAAAGTTACATTTGCGTAGATTTGGTTACGAGTCCTGCGATAAGCATGCACGTGAACATATGTGTGTGTCATAGGTCCACTCAGTTGCTAACACTTAGCAGCTAACACTTAGCACTACATTCAGAGGAGATCCAAAACATGACCTACTAAACCACCAAATAATTTAAAATGTCCAAGGACAAAACAGCAACACGGTAGTTTTTTATCAAAGATCCAGCAACAATAAAGTCTAATTAAATATATAATGAGCTCATGTGCTAAATCCTTCCATTTTCCATTTTGAAAAAAAGATTGCAATGACCCGATCATACAGGCGAGCGTATTAATTAGTCTAGCATCATGTCCTTTTGTTTCGGGAACTCTTGATCTTCAATAAACCAAAAAAAATTTTTAGTGTCTAAATTAAAGCAATTATTTTACCTTTCTGGCTTACTGATATACCATTCCAGTAAAACAATACTACCGCTAATTGATTGAGTGGTTAGCGCTGTCGTCTCACACCTCCAGGGTTCTGGTTCGATTCCCAATCCCGGGTTCATGTGCATGGGGTTTGCATGTTCGTCCCGTGTTGGTGGTTTTCCTCTGGGCACTCTGGTTTCCTCCCACAGTCCAAAGTCATGTAGATTAGACTAATTGGCGTTCCCATACATGGTACGTGTGTAGAATTATGATTATGTTTGTACAGTAGGTAATTAATATACATTAACCATAACTTTAAACACTTTAAAGCATCAGGCGCATCACACCAACCCATTGTTAATTATTTAACTAATTAATTAATACCGTCATGAATTACATGTATAAATTTTGCTTTACTGATGAGTAGATAAATTGCTCATGAGCAATACATTTATAAAAACAAAAAAAAAAAAAAAAAAAAAACGGAATTATTGATAGATATATAAAGACGGTTGTCCTCAAAGCCATTTCATAGGCAGCGACGAAATACTATTATTTTGACGAATACAATAATTCACAGTGTGTAATTTTAACAGTGTGTTATTACAAAATAAAACTTTTAAAGTGTTAAATAATAATTTGAAATTGTAATTAGGGGTGTTCAAGGCAAACCGGGACTTTGAACTGTGCAGAATAACAGAACACGGTTATAAGAGTGACGGCACGGTGGTGTAGTGGTTAGCGCTGTCGCCTTGCACCTCCAGAGTCCGCGTTCGATCCCCGGCCATATATATTCGATTCTCGTCTCTGCGTGCATGGAGTTTACATGTGCTTCCTGTGCTTTTACATGTGCTTCCTGTGCTTGGTGGGTTTCCTCCTGGTACTCTGGTTTCCTCCCACAGTCCAAAAACCTGCAGATTAGGCTGATTGGCGTTTCCAAATTGCCCGTTGAGTGAGAATGAGTGTGTGAGTGTATGTGTGTGCCCTGCAATGGATTGGCACCCTGTCCGGGGGTGTGCCCTAAGACTCTTGGGATAGGCTCCAGGTCCCTCGTGACCCTGAATACAGGATATAGTGGTGTAGAAGTGAGTGAGTGAGTGAATTAGAGTTATAAGAGTAAAGCCTCCATTTATTTCTGTATATAATCCCCTGCTACACTAATGCACTTACCCCATTGTTTCATCAAGGTGGAATGTTTTCTCAGTACCTCAGAGCTATGATTGGACTTTCTGCTTCACGTCTGAAATGCTGGCCTTTCAGGAACTCCTTAAATGGCCAAAACATACCGTGTGGAAATGGCTTTGAGCTACTGGATCTTTGGCCCCTTATAAATCAGTCTATATCACTATATAGTGTATATTACAGATGGGGGGGATCGGTTCAATCGGTTCAATTCTTCTGTGTGGCGTTTCATGTATATGTTGTGCAGTCTGTTTGGGAGTCATCACTCCTTGAGGTAGAAAAGATTTTAGATTGCTGCAATAGCAGTGAATTACTGCGCGGTTAGTCATTCACATACCTCCCTTTCAGCTCTATAAGCTACTAATAACCCCGCCCTCAATACATACCTTCTGCGTCCATAACAACTGCATTACATAAGTGTGTTACGACATGTACTGTCGTCACGTTTTGGACAACTGTTAGAAAGAAAGGAAAAGTTTTGCATGTTTTTGCTGGTTATTGTAAATGTTATATATGAACTATAAATCATATTAAAGCCCGCCAATACATTAAGTCAACTCTTATATCATTTGATCTATTTTCAAACATTTGATGTATGCTTTTGTTGTGTTTTAGGGCATGAAACCAGACAGCTTCTACAAAGTGAAAGTGCCTGAGCTAAAAGAGATCATAGAAGGATGTATACGTATGAACAAAGATGAAAGGTAACTTGTGTTTTCTTCCTGCCTTAAGTTCTAGCTAAATGTTATTTCCCGTGGTGGTTTTTTCCATAGTCTGAGAGAAAATGATAATACTGTTTGCCTGGTAACATTTGGGACATCTCCACCATCTATTCCAACTAATCACTGAATAATGAGGTTATTTTAAATCATGAATTGTCATTGTACATTTTAATTAGCATGATTCATTTGCTTAGACTCATTGCATCCACCATTTCCCATTGAAGATAATAATCTTTGTGTCTAACAAAAGAGCCTTAATTAAATTTGTCATATAATTTTCCACATGAATTAAATCCTTGTTATTTTGAAGCCTCTCTAGTGCTTATTCTCCAATGTTGAACAATATCCTGCCTCAGACAAATAGCTTGCAAATGAAATTAAATAACATCTATCAATTCCCATTCATCTCCATGGGCAGATACACCATTCAGGACCTACTGGAGCATGTATTCTTCCAGGAGCATAATGGGGTCCGCGTTGAGCTGGCAGAAGAGGATGACATGGAGAAGTCCAGTCTGAAGCTCTGGCTCCGAATGGATGGTACCAAGAAGCTTCATGGCAAGTACAAGGACAACAATGCAATCGAGTTCCTCTTTGAGCTCTACAAGGATGTGCCTGAAGAGGTGGCACAGGAGATGGTAAGTGAATGCAAGACTCGATAATTTAGAATTTTATTTAATGTACAAACAAAATATAAAATACCAGGCCTGTTTACAAGACTGTGGAGAACATTTTAGCAATTATTTATGTGTTGAATAAATAAACTGGATGTTGCGCTGGGGCTGAATTCTAGCAAACAGCCCGAAAAATGGCAACAAGTAATCATTAATCATCAGTGATCCCAACGACCAATAAGTGGCCACCTTTGTCCCCAACAGGTAATCACTGAGCATCATTGTTCCCAAAAACCAATCACTGATCAACATTGTTCCCAACGACCAATTAGTGACCACATTTGTCCCCAACAGCTAATCACTGATCAGAGTTCTTCCTAACGACCAATAAGTTATCACCTTTTTTCCCCAACAACAAATCGCTAATCACCATTGTTCCCCCAAACCAATTAATGATCACCATTGATCCCAACAACCAATCATTGACGACCATTGTCCCCAACAACTTTTTACTGATTACCTTTGTTCCCAACAACCAGTCTATGCTTAAGTCTATGCTTCTGTTGCTAAAGACCAATGACTGATCACCATTGTCCCTAACAACAAATCATAATCACCATTGTTTCCAATCACCAATCAGTGACCACATTTGTCCCCAACAGCTAATCACCGACCAGGGTTGTTCTCAAATACCAATCAATGCCCACCACTGTTCCCAACAACCAATCACTTAATACCATTGTTTTCAACAACTATTTACCGATTAACATTGTTCCCAATAACCAGTCTTTGCTTACCATTGTTCCCAAAGACCAATCAGTGGTCACTCATGTCCCCAACAATCAATCACTCAACACCATTCTTTCCAACATTCAGTCCATGCTTCATAACAGCCAAAAGCAAAGCATTGTAAAGCTGAAAAAAAGTTGGAAAATCTATCAGAGCAATGGGAATATCCAGTGCTGAAATGGAATGTCCTGAAAAAAGAAGGAAACCACTGATGCACTAACAAACAGACAGTTTGGCCAAGAAACATAGCAATAGCTGATGACAGAAATATTGAGAGAGCTGTGAAAACAAGACCCAAAACAGCAGTCAATAAATCAGCAGCAACTTCCACAGGGCAGAGGTGATTCACAATCCATCATTTGAAAAAGACGTTAAAAGCAGAAATGTAGAGACCACAACACAACATGTAAACCACTCATGAGCAGTAAGGCCAGAGATGAGCCACATAAGTTCTGGCAGCAAGATGAACTTTTAATAAACTGACGGGAAAAACCAAAGTGTGGAAAAAGAAAGGATCTGCTCATGATCCAAAGCATACAAAGTGCACTGATCATGCATGGTGAGGTAGTGTTGTGGCACGGCTGCTTCTGGAGCAGGCTCACTAGTCACTAATCTATGATGATGCAACTCATAATGGTGGAAGCAGAAGAAGCTACAATAATATTCTGTCAAGAGAGCTATCATGGAGAGCTAGGCTGGGTAACTGTGGAAAACAGCCTTGTTATACCTTATTAATAAGGGTTCAGATTTTTTGCTCAGACTGGGACAATAATTAGGGTCTGTTTTCACTGCTCTCTGGAATCTTATGTCAGTGACCCAGTAGGGCTGTTCATCTCCTTACTGAGTGCTGATTACCAACTCTTACTGTGGGTCTCCATATGGAGAGACACTTCTTAAACCATTTGCTATTAAAGTTCGTATGTTAAGGTTAATCTGTAAGATGTTCCCTTAGTGTAGGGTACTTTTTCAAATACTTTTGGATCGGATTCAAGCCGAGCCATGCCCCTGGCTGCATAACAACGTTCAAGGACACGGCTCGGCAACCTATTCATCACTTCGGTAATATGAGATGCAGGACACAGGCGGAAGAAGAGGTCACGTGCTTCGTGACAGACAGGCTTTAGAGGTGTATTGCAAAACAACCGCCCTCAGCGTTTCTTTTATCCAGCGGATTTAAGAGGACCGGACCTTCTGTTAATTAGGCCAGATTTCCACAATCCTTCCTTTCTCTCACCATGTACTTTTCATCAAGAGCAAATTTACTGATCGGCTCTGGGTTATCAGGTTAATCTGGCTGGCTGAGACGATGATAGACAGTCCAGAGCATGTGGTTAAGATCAAGTGCAACCAGAGATGCTGCGATCTGAGTAGAATAGACGAACAAAACAATCTGATAAACTCTGTACGTACTTGGAGAAACTCACTCAGGATGTCTTATTTGTAAAGGTACTTGTTTGTAGAGGTACACATTTTAACGATTCCCCAAACAACCGAACCTAATTCAAGTCGTTTCAATTAAGTCACTGATTGCGTACTGATATAGACAAACAGGTGCAATATGTTACTGTACAATAAGTACAATATGGTACTTGGTAAATATTTGTGAATTGGTTTATGATGTTTTTTTAGTCCTTCGAACCATACTGCACTTAATGGTAATAGTAAGTCATTTTTTTTCACTCACTGATCATCTATACCACTTTATCGTGTATAGAGAGGGTCATGGGGGGCCCAGAGCCCATACCACGAGACTTAGGACACAAGCAGGGGGTACACACTGGACAGGGTGTCAACACACACACACATACTTTGGGATTGCCAGTTAGCCTAATCTGCATGTCTTTTGTCTGTGTGAGAAAACATGAAGAGAACATGCACACTTCATGCACGCAGACCTGAGGCAGGAATCGAACCCAGACCCTGGAGGTGCAAAGCGACAGAGCTAACCAATTTCTCTCCAATTCCTACTCATCTTATTTGGCGAGTTGGCGCAGGCTGAAACAGTATGTGCATGTTCTGAGGGACACGAAGCCGCGACCTGCTCACACACAGAGGAAAGCGCTATCCGCCCCTTCCGCTTGCATGGTCTTTTTTTTTGTCATGACGCTCATGATTAACTAGTGTCACCGTGATTAGTGTGGGACCGCAATTATGTTACCCCTTTCCCCTGAGACAGCATGGCCACTCTGCCCTCTCGGCTCCCCTCTATGAACAGCTGTAAATTCTCCTAGGAATCAAACTTGTGGTCTCCGGATGATAGGATGAGCGCTTTTCTGTTACACACCTGCTTGGATTGCTTGCCTTTCTGCATCATTTAGATTTTGCAATCCTGAGTACAGTATACGCCCCTGTCATTAACAGATTTTTCTTGAGTAGATGAGGATCTAGCTCTTTACACAGACAGGAAAAATGCATTTCAGTTCGGTTCAAAATTACTCATAGATGACAACTCCACCTCACACAAGTAAACGAGTAGCATTTAAGTCTGAAGTTACGTCTGCGCTCTGAATAGGGATTTTGTTAAGAAACTCTCGCTTGAGGCTTGTTTAGTGCTTCAGCTGAAAGCAGAGAAACATAAACTACCTTATTTCATATTTGATATTTGATGTGTGTGTTTCTCCGGGTTAATTGTGTTTCTTCTTTCTCAGGTGGTGCTGGGATTTGTGGGTGAGGCCGACTACAAATTGGTTGCCAAGGCAATGCGGGACCGAGTGATGGCCATCAAGCGTCAACGTGAGAGACAGCGTCGGATACGTGAGGAGGAGAAGAAGAAGAAGCAGGAGGAGACCATCGAGGAAGAACCCGAGTCACTATTGCCTAAGCCCACGGGGCAATCGTTTGATAGCCCCGTCTCTTCTCCTGTCCTGATCCTGCCCATCCTGCCTCTTCATGACCGTCCCGCTGGATCTCCGGTCATCTCTCCAGATTATGCGATCAACGTGGGCTTTTTACAGGAGCCGGAAGAACCGGAGGCTGACCAGCATTTCCACATCCGCCACACCAGCTATTCCTCAGTTGCATGTGAGCAAATCGGATCTGAATTGTTTTAATGTTGGCCACTGTATGCCCTTTTTTGGCAAATATGCTGTTGTGTAAGAAGCCAGTTTGTCACATGCAGCAATAAAACAATCAGCCTGCCTAAAGATATCTTAAACCTAACTAGCTAAGTGGGGTTTCCTCCCACAGTAAATGTCACACTATGATTAATTTGTTGGAAGGTATGTGTCATATGGTCAAATGGACATAGTTGGCGATCAGATACTGGCTGGTAAACAGTCCAGAGCAATGGAGAAGTAAATTTTCGAATGAACCTAATAAGGGACATTATTAGTAATGCTTGTTAAATAAATGTTTAATGTGATCTCATATATAGTACATAAGTCACATCTTTCACTCTCTACTTTATGCCCCAGTAGCACAGTAAGCCTAAAAGTGTAAAATTTCTCCACTTGTCCTTCATGGAGCGTTAAGTCCGACAGCTTGAATGCCGAGGAAGGTATGCCGTGGTCGACTGCCCTCACCTCATAAACTAAATTTAATCGCCCGCACGTATGCACTGCCGGACAGGGCTTTGAGTTACTGGGTCACGTAGGAGCGAAGGGAAACCTGAAAGGAGAGGTTAGCTCGATTATTCACACCCACACACACGGCCTTGCGTCATGTGCTTTTCAGCGCCGATTGTGCGCGCATGTCTTGCGTGCACGTCTTCTCAAATCGCTTCGAGAGCGAGTAAGACAGCTTTGTGTGAGTGAGCAAACAAACAAACGATCCCAGACCAAACCCAATATCTTGTTCAAACATTTCATTCAGTAAGCTTGAAGAATAGTTATTTTGCAGATTCTGACATCTGACAAGGTGATTTATGATTATAATAAATGAGACAGAATTAATACTGGATCTACGACTTACCAAGTATTTTTTTATACTTAGTTTTTGTTAGACGTATCAAAAACAGAGAGGACAGAGATTAGAACAGGAGATGCGTGACATGAGATACACTCGTGGTCTGCGGCAGGCTGTTGTGTCCGTCACAATTCTGCACCCGGTTACGAACTTAAAGAATGATGGATATAGTCGGACGTTGTGCGAATGGATGTTTTTTCTGATCGAACTGGATTTTAATACCTCCCGAAATTTCTGCGAGCAGATTGTGAATAAATAAATTAGTTTATATTTAACTCGATATAAGAATTAAGTAGGTATTTTAATATGTCACTTATATTTATGTTAAAAACAATGCAGTATTGATTAACCAGGGTTTTTTTCCTTAGTAATATATGTGTGTTTTTTGTTGTTCTTGTTTTGTCCAGCTGATTGTGAGACAGACGGGTATCTCAGTCCCTCTGGCTTTCAGGACGGGCTCGATGCTGCTGGACGCAACATCTGCATCCCTTCTACCCCACCTTCTCATTTGGCCACACCCCCAATCACACCCACCTCAACTCCACCGAAGCCTCTTCTCCGCTTTCCCTCGGTGAGTGCTCTGGAGAAAAGTGCTTGCTTCGAATTCCATCGCGATGTATGTACATGCGAACACGCCAGGCTCTTGTTGACATGATGTAACAATTTCTACGTCTTTCATACCATGATTGCGATGGATGGAAGGTTTTGATGTCTAAAATAATTCTTCTAATCCTCTCTCGCCAGAGCATTGCTGTATGTAATAATATCGACAAAAACGTATCAGGGCCTCCCAGTCCTTTCTCCTCATCTGTGGACAGGTAAAAACCTGCTTTATGCATCCTTCAGCTACATAAGCTGTCTCCACACACACACACGCACATCTGGAATACTTAAAACACTTATATCAAAATCTCTGTGTATACAGTTTTGCAGTTTGTGTTTAGACATACTGAAAGCACTGAGATGTGTGATTTGTGTGCATGCATGTCAAAGTGTGTGTGTGTGTGTGTGTGTGTGTGATTTTAGGAGTTAGTGGGCTGGGCAAAGACTTCTCATATTGTCCTCTGGGCTTCATCTTTCAAAACAGAGCACATTCCACTCATGTGCTTCTCGCTGCTGGTTAAATTCAGTAAACATTACGCTCGAAAAAAAGACGTACCTCCGCTCTCCCAGCCGCGTCCCTCAGTGGGCCGAGACTTTCGAAAGCACAGAGTGTGCCAAGCGGTAGGCCGCTCGTAAATGCTTCGAAGCATGGCAGGAGGGCGAGGACTTGGCAGTGTCCAGTGTGCCAAAAGACATATACGACACAATTAGCTTTCAGAACAGCTGTGTATACTCGTGTATACCATGTTTCAGTAATGTCGTTTCTAAAACGCGTTTTTTTTATATGTATAAAATTGTACAATAATCAGCATCATATATTAACAGAGGTAAGAATATATATTTTTTTGCTGTTAAAAATAGTTACAGACTATACTTCCTAGGTTAATAGAGAAGCCTCACTTTTTTAAAACATGATAAACATTTATCGCTTTATGAACTCCTGATGAGTGACAGCCTGTAGGGAAACGTCAAACTTCTTGTGTGCTTGCAGATTTTTTTTTCAGATTTAGTTTATTCCCAGGATAATAGACCCCTCCGCTTATAGTGTGTCAGCACGACCAATCAGGGAAGAGCAATCCTTACATGCCTCCTCCAGCGTGAAGACATCCATTCAGAGCCTACAGGGTTATTTTCGTTCTCTTCTGTCCCTGTGGGGAAATTCTTACAGTGATTAATACACTGTTTTAAACAATAATTACTCAAAATATTAGTTTAGCATGTGCCAAAGAGGTATATATACTGTGTGTGTGTGTGTGTGTGTGTGTGTATATATATATATATATATATATATATATATATATATATATATATATATATATATATAGAGAGAGAGAGAGAGAGAGAGAGAAATATAATATATAATATAATAAAAATAATATAAATAATATTGTGTATAGAATATTGCGTGTGTGTATATATATATATATATATATATATATATATATATATATATATATATAGAGAGAGAGAGAGAGAGAGAGAGAGGGAGAGAAATATATTATATTATATAATATTATATTAATTATATAATATTATTAAAATTATATTATTAATAATATTAATATTATAATATAAATATATATATATATTAATATAATATAAATTATATTAATATATTATATATATTAATATATATATAATATTAATAATATTGCGTATATGATATAATATTAATAATATTGTGTATATTGATTATACAATAAATCAATATATAACGCAATTATTTAAAATAGATAAAATAGATAAACTTGTTTATCTGTTTATCTTTTCCAGAAGTGTGTGTATAAAATTTTTGGGCTTTATATATATATATATATATATATACACACACACACGCACACACACACGCACACTCACACACACACACACACACACACACATATATATATATATAAATCTGATGTCTTTGTTGACTAAAAGTTAAAATCTTTACAGTTATGCCTCAGACGTGACCTCTGGTTTGAGTGACGGCTACGAGGGCCAATCAGAGAAGGCGAGTAAGGCAGCTGGCCGGCGGACAGCAACGAGACTGTTCAAGAGAAGGGCCCGGTCCCGTCTGCGCATTACAGGGGTACGGTTCTTCTGTCAATTAGTGCGTTTATTATCGAGTCCAGTACCAAGAACTGTTTTTATTTTTTAACAGCTGTTTGAGTTGGACATGAGGAGATGGCGTGTCATCAATGTGCTTGTATTTAAATGAATGATGTGTTGTGTTGTGTTACAAGAGCCTTTTATAATATCAGTCGGATTTCTGTAACATTTCAGCGGAACGAAGTAGTCTGACCTGAGGAATGACTTTATTTTTATTTTTATTATTATTCCTGTTAAATGCCTATAAATTGCACAGCTGGGTTTCTAAATAAGGAGAGCGCTTTTCACTCGGTCGGCTGCCAGAATTTTTTTTGCACACCATGTTATTAAGGACTCAAGTTGAAATTCTTCAAAGTAGGAAGAATAAAATGTGAATTCGAATAAACAAGATATTCATCCGCATTTAATTAATATCTTATATTTTTTGGTACAGGTGATAGTTGTCCTAATGGGGACCGTCTTTCCAAAGACATGGAGATTCTATTCTCGTCTGAATCTGTTATTTATTTGACGAACTGTGTGTTCTCACACCCTGGAAGATTATAAAGAACTTGTGGAAGTAACTATACCCCAGTTCAAACTGACATGTCGGAACAGATTCACTGAGATCCTGTGGGGAAACAGGTTTCATGTTTTTTCTTAAGTTTAAACACACGTGTTCGAAAAACACTCTCGAAAATATGGTCGGTATTTAAACAGATGTTTCAGTAAAGTTTCTAGTGAAAGTACTGAGTCTGAGTTACCTTTATTATAACTTAGCAAGTGGTTATGTTCATCTTATAAGGACACATTGTGATGACCTTCAATGGCCACTATGGCCACTTTCAGTGCTCACTAATTAACACTATCAAGGGCGTTCAAATCAAACCAGGACTTTTGATAACTCTATATAATCCCCCAGCTACACTAATGCACGTATCCCAGTGTTTGGATACCATCAGTGTTGAACGTTTTCTCAGTATACTAGAGCCATGATCAGACTGCCTGCTTCACACCTGAAACACTGGCCTCCCAGGAACTCCTTTTATAGCCCAAAGGTATATAAACAGCTTGGACGGAGGTCAATACAGTTGTTGTAATGTTCAGTTTGTGTGTACAGTTCCCACAGACTGTAGGTGCGTCTCTTCTGCAAGTCGGTGATGAGTTATCCGTCGTCGTTTTTGGCCAGGGTCCTCCACGGACGTCTGGCCTTCTTTAAAACGTTTGCACTACGCAGATGTGTCTCCTAAGATTGTCATCACTTGAAGTCGTCTGTAAACGTCAATCAGTTTTACATCTTCGCGCGCATGAAATTTCATCAGGAGTCCCGGTTTGACTTGAACACCCATTGTATCTATACTAAACTTATGCTGGATCATGCTGGAACACGATTGCTTAGTCTAGGTTCTGGAACCGTGTTTACACAAGATAAGATTTAAATTAAATACTAGATATTAAAATAAAACATCATCTCATTTCCAAACGGTGATTGATCATGATGATAATTAGTTACTACAGCATAAAGTATCTGAATTAGATAATTATGCAATCCAATATGTATATTTTTCTTTAGAGCAGTTTTTAAATAAATATGTGTTTCTTCCTCAGCTATCTGATAAAGTGGACCGGGTGGTGGAGTGTCAGCTTCAGACACACAATGATAAAATGGTCACCTTCAAATTCGACCTCGATGGTGACAACCCTGAAGACATCGCCGCCGTCATGGTAGGTCGTCTCATCTGTGGATCGCACACACTCGCGCAAATCCAGGCACGTCACATGTCTCAACACGTGTGTCTACAGTACATACACACATGCACACATTCATCGTGCCGAAAGATTCCACATGCTGACTGTAAGTCACCAAAAAAAATAAAATAATAATCATGCCGTTTAACCTGAACGAAAATGTGAGGTATGTCATGTAGAAATACAGTACGTTATTATGTAACACGTCGAATTGCTTTGATCATGGTTTTGATCTTGGTCCTCTTGAGAAAAGTCTTGAAACAAGTCTACTGTATGGTATCATTTAAAATTTCTCACGCTCCCTCTGTGTATACCGCTTTATCCTGTACGGGGGGCCTGGAGCCTATCCCTGGAGACTTGGGGGCATGAGGCGGGATACACCCTTGATGGGGTGCCAATCCATTGCAGGGCACACACGTACACACACTACAGGCGATTCAGGAACGCCAATTAGCATAATCCGCATGTCTTTGGACTGTGGGAGGAAACCAGGGTACTTGCAGGAAACTCACCAAGAACATGCACACAGACCCAGAGGCGGGAATCGAACCCTTGATCGTGGGGGTGCAAGGCTAAGACTGTGCTAGCCACTAAGCCAACGTGCTGCCGAATTAAAATTTCTCGCTCACTCACTCGTTGTCTAAACCGCTTTATCCTGTATTCCGAGTCGCGGGGTGCCTGGAGCTTATCCCAGGAGACTTAGGGCACGAGGCGGGGTACACTCTGGACAGGGTGCCAATCTAATGCAGGGCACACGCGTACACACACTCGCACTACAGGCAATTTGGGAACGCCAATTCTGTATGTTTTTGGACTGTGGGAGGAAACCGGAGTACCCGGAGGAAACCCACCAAGAACATGCACACAGATCCGGAGGCGAGACGCTGGCGGTGCAAGGAGACCGGATTTCAAATTTCTACTTTTCTAAAATGATTTCTAATTATTTCTTTCTATTATTTCAATAAACTGTTCAGTTGAAATAAAATAACAGGAAACGTAGCTTTGTATGCTGTCGAGTTAAGATTTTGGATCACCGGATCTAAAGGTACCCCTGTGCACAAAGCAAGGCATTTAAAGACAGGTTTTGTTAAGATTGATGTGGAAGAACCTGACTCATCCTAACTGAGCACTTCTGCACCGACTGCACCCGAGGCTTTCTCAGTGCCTGACCTCGCTAATGCTTCTGCGGCTAAATGAGCACGAATCGCCACAGCAACGCTCCGGTATCTAGGGAAAAGGCCAGAGTCTGTTTTATCTGCAAAGAGAGGACCAACTCCGTGCCTACTGTATGTCCATGGTTGTTGAATCGGCACATATTATACGCATGCAGTATATAGAGTGTAATAACCGAGACATGATTGAACCGAGCAGTTAAGGATTAAGGGTCTTGCTCAAGGATGTGACAATGCCAACTTTGCGCTGCCAGGATTTAAAAAATATGATCTGTATCCTAATGGCTTTCCACAGTGTAATGTGAGGAGCCCAGAGGGACTTTGGAGCAGTCCATATGGGGAACAGAAACGTATAAGCAGAATCGCCAGTCAGAACAGTCCTGAAGGCAAAAGCAGAAGAAATAAATGATTGGCTAACAAGGCTTGGGTGGAACTTTCCAAAAACTGGCCTCAGCATACTATTATTACACTAGCTTCACATTTCACGGGACCATGAATTCACTGTGTTAGTCCTGGCCAGGCTTACGCCCGAACATACTGGACCTCATCCGAGCCAAACTAATTCATCTTGGTTTCATCCGACAGAAGAACGAGCTCCCAGATTTCATCCGTCTTTTTAGCCGAGTCTAATCTTGCAGTTTAGTCCTGAAATGTAAGAGATTTAGTTTTTTTCCCTCTCTTGGATGTTGTACAGTACATCGAGGTTGAAATTATTAAATGTTCTTCGCACCGTCTGCACTGATTTTCTTTGATAACTCCTGTGCCAAGTACTTGCTGTACCGCTGCAACTGTGTTTCCGTCTGCTATTTCCCATCTTTGTGAAGTCTCGGAATCAGATTGTTTTAATCCCTTTTGGCAATTTCCACCCGGAGCCATGTGGAGCATGACGCGGACGTGCAGATAGACACAGCTCATAGGTCCAAAATCGAGGAACGCCGTTTTATCTCCATGCATTTAGGCCCATTTGTTCTGTGATCGCAGGTTTACTGACTTCTGTGAGTTGATACAAATTTTTTACTTCTTATTTAACTAATCGATTTAAACTTTTTAGCCAACATCAGATTTTTTTTTTAGATGTAAACATGCGCTTTTTATATAGCTGCCCGTGCTGTATGTTAGCTACGGTAGGAAGTTAAAACTGGTTTATGAAAATGATAGATCATAAAGCATTATTCGGTGACATAATACAAACGTGACAAGATGAGGCGTTGTTTTGAAACGTGGAATCACATCGGTTATATAATATAGTCGTTAGTCATTTCCGTAGTATCAGGTGACTCACCTGTAACCCTCACAAGGTCAAGACCAAAGTGTCACGGGTCATTGATTTTCATCAGATTTTTCTTATTTTAAAATGTTGGATTTTTTCTTTTTGATAGCCATGCCATGCAGCAAAAATATAACTTCCAAGGGAGTGGCACCTCCAGGGTCCGGGTTCGATTCCCACCTTGGGTTTTGTGTGCGCGGAGTTTGCATGTTCTCCTCGTGCTTGGTGTGGTTTCCTCAGGGTACTCCGGTTTCCTCCCACAGTCCAAAGACATGCAGATTAGTCTAATTGGTGTTCCTAAATTGCCCGTAGTGTGTGAATGAGCATGTGAGTGTGTGTGCCCTGTAATGGACTGGCACCCCCTCTAGGGTGTACCCCGTCTCCTGACTTAATATCTCCTGGGATAGGCTCCAGGCCCCCTGCGACTCTGTATACAGGATAAAGCAGTTTAGTCCTGAAAAGTGAAGTGAGTGATAGTCATAAAAATCATTATACTTACAAAATGCTTATAGAATCGCGATACAGATCAAATCGGCACCTACTGTAGGTATCATAATGATATCGTATCTCGTCGTCCCTGAGAATAAACACGATATTCTGATCCGGGTAAAAGTATTTCATTATATCTGCAGATGTACATATTGTCTTACGTATTGGGTTACAGTTTAGGAATTATTTGTAATAAAACAACAAAAAAAACATTGCTTTAAATTGCAGTTTCCACAAAGGCTTTGTATACAGCTGTACGTATATAGTGTGTAGCTCACAGTTTCCATGCAGCTTTCAGCAAAGGCTTTGTCTCGTGGAGTTAAAAAAAAAAAAAAGAAGAAGAAGAAATGTATGGACGGGTCACATTTCCATCCACAATAATGGGTTATGCAGATTGTTTTTTGTTCAGGCTTCAGGTTATAGGACATAGTAATAGGAGTATTGTATTTCCTTTTAAAGGTACAGGCCTTTAAGTGTGTAGTACATTAATCACTGCATCTGAACACATTTTAATAGAAGATGTCGTTATACTGTATTTGTGCTTGTGTGTGTGTGTGTGTGTGTGTGTGTAGTGTCCCATCATCTAACTTAAGTAACTAGTGGTTTATATAATTAAGTATATCTAATTTTATTTTCTATACAACGAATAATATACACTTTTTAATGCTAAAACAATATTAAAATGATTAAAAAGTGAGAGCGCACTAGTTGAATCAACACATCGTACATTATGTAACGGTTAACTATGAACTTTTGAATCAATACTTAATTAATCACCGAATACACAGCGCACTGAGACTGTTCGACCCTACTCTATATACTGTAGGAGTGTGTCAGTATGTGGGCAAGTGCACGTGCATTATAGCCATGTGTATTCAGTGGGGAGTTTGCTCCCGCTCTCTCAGATATACAGAAGCTCTTTGTTCAGCGCGAGAGCCTTGGCAGTATGGAGTCCCTCCTGGAGTGTTATTGGTTGCACCGTGTACACCCACAGCTATTAGCGGGCAACAGGAGCACAAAGTGGGAATGAGCTGAATTAATAACCGTCCTGCTATTAAAAGTGTGTACAAGTTTGAACAAGCTCATACACAGAACCGCGCTCTTATTTGGGATGTCTAGGAATATATAGCGGAGATGTAGACCGTTCTGGATTGCACCACCTCAAACCGTACCATTACTACTCCTGAACTGCACCACCAACACTCGCCTTCTGTTCATAAGAGTTTAAAAAAAACACTATTTATATTCATTCCATGAACACGTTCTATATAATGAACCGAAACCGTGTTTCAGAAACCCGTAGTGTTCACTGTTGTTATTTATGTATGCGTATTTTATACCTTGATAATGCATGTGGACATGAGACATGGGATCTTAACAGATCTTGTCGATCGTCGCAGGAATTCAGCCAGATGTAAACAGTCTGGGGCAAATCATGGGATTAACATGAGAGCATGTATGATGCACCGCATGACGCATTCCCTCTTTTCATTCATTCATCATCAGTGACTGCTTTCTCCTGTTCCGAGTCACAGTGGTTGAAATGACTAACGTGGTGATATTTTAAGAGCAACATTTGTCAGAAACCAGGGATGTTAAACGATTAATTATTAATCAATCAATCAATAATTGCAGTGATGTTCAACTGAGAAAAAAATCTTTGTTTTGCACCATGTGTTTGTAGCTTTTATATTTATATATATATATATATATATATATATATATATATATATATATATATATATATATATATATATATATATATTCGTGTAATTCAAAAAGAATAAACTGATTTCATGACTAATTTCAGAATTTCAGTTCTCAAGCATAGTTATGGAATAAGTCAATGTCACTTGTAAGACAGGAAATAAAAGTTGATTGCGAGTAGAATACTTGTGACTTGGCTGGAGTTTTGTATTACTTTTCCTTAATAAAATATTGCGTAGTGAAATCGGTTCGTTCTTTTTGAATGACCCTGGGCTACAGAGAAACATGGCGCAAAACAAGTAATTTTTTTGTCAGTTGAACTTAACTGCAATTAATCTGCTAATATTAATCTATATATATTGATTTATATTCAAAAGTAGTATATGTATATAATATTTATATAATAAAAGTGTATAGAGAGAGAGAGAGAGTATTAACTTTATCAGAAGAGCAGTTCACAATGCCGTTTTTGAATAAGTATAAACAGAGATGAGTTGTAGTTTTGATAGACTTTTTTTTTAATACATTTATTTTCTCACACAAGTCATTTGTTGCCCCACCATATCAGTTTAAATAAAAGTTAAACAAATAAAAACACATTTGCATCTTCTCTTACTTACTGACAATGACTCGATTATTCATGTAAAAGTATAATTTTAAACTCTAGTTTAAACCACTATCAAAAGTTGCGCAAGAGCAGTCATGATTGGTTGGAGTTTATGTAAGAGTGGGCAGGAATGGTGAAGTTTGTGTAAAGGAGTAGGTGGGAATGAGTTCCTTTGAGAATGGGATTAGGAAACAATCCCATTCACACCTTTGTCTTATTAAAGCAGAGTGCGGTTACACCACTTGACAGATCTTGAGAACGCAGGCTGGTACAGAGGATCTAAAATTACTGAAAGGATGCCGGTGTCAGATTCACAGAGCTCTCGTAGCGGTGTCCTATACAGAAAATAGAAAGAAAAGAAAAAAAAAAACCAGACTCTACAAATAGTCCCTGCTTTCATTGATAAAAAAAAAAAGTTGACTAATTTAATCCATTGAACAATCATGCCATTGTGCAAATATAACCAAACTAAATGTCGATACGTGTGATTCGTTCGGAACCCAAGTGTTAAAGCTCGGATCCATCATTTCATAATATCACATTTCCTCCGTGCTGTCGACGCCGACCTCTCACTCTCTTCTTTCCCTCTCTGCTCTCCCTTTTCTTTCCCCCCAGGTGCATAAAGAGTTCATCCTCCCGTCTGAGAGAGACGGCTTTATTCACCGTATACGTGACATCATGAAGCGAGCGGAGTCTCTGATGGGCAAAGATTTGGCCGGGCAACAGGGCAAACAAGAAGGCATGCATTACCCACAGCATCATAACCCTGCCAGCTCCGTTTCCTCTTCGCAGGTAAAGTCTGCACCAAGTGAAGAAAGTGGAGGCTTTTTAAGCAGGTGTGCTGCAGTCGAGAAAGTCTCATAGCTGTAAAACGAATAAAAAAACAATTTTTTTTCTCGCGTTTTTTGCACAAAGCAAGTGAATCGTCTTACAGATGTTATGTCTCGTGCTTTTTTACAAACAAATGTTTAGGACCATTCTGCGCTCGCCCTTCTGTTCCTTGAGGCCTGGTTTGGTCCACCCCCCCCCCTCTCTCTCTCTCTATGTCTCGGCCTTTTTTATTTAATTTATCACCTTTGTTGTTCAGCTTTATGGTCTGTAGTGAGTCAGGGTGTAAATCTGTGCTTTTTGTTTGTTATTACCCCTGAAGTTTACGGAGGTGTAAAAGGGGCCAGGTTGGGCATCGTTTCTGGATGCTTGAGTAAGCATCAAATAATGTAATGAACCGAAAGAACCGAAGAAATACTCCTTCTGTGTTTTATAAGAGAAATAGATAGAGATACCAGACTCTGTACAGTATATAAGGACTCATACACACTTTGCCTTCATAGTGTGGACATGTTTTAAGGAATTTTATACCAGTTAGACTGATGTAGAAGATTCTGGTGAGGAACAAGGCTGACTTGTTTGCATGTGATGTCATCATGGGTTGGGACTACGATGATGGTTGTATGGTTAAAGCGGGGGACGATTTGGAGATTATGACACATCATGTCACTCACATAAAAATGGTTCCCTTCCCTGTGAGTACGGCAGGCCAGCATTAGAAAGTTGTTGTTTTTCCGGTAACGTCCTGTTCGCACACAGAACACTGCTTCAGTCAGATGTTCTCAAATCTCCTTAAATGAGTAATGGAGAAAAACAATGGTCTATTTCATGTGGAATAAGTGATCTGCAACACAGTTTTACCCAAACACACACGCACACGCTCACAGGGCACCCGGCGGGGGGGAGGGGGCACATAATTATTATCAGGACGCTGAGGAGAGAGATCTGTCTTGGTCTCAGCCCAGGGCGTGATTAGAACCAGACACTCCTTTAAATCAGAACATGGCCGAAAGAGATCCACGAGGGCCTTCCAACCCCAGCCTTGTGGGGTTTATGTAAATGCACTGGTGTGTGTGTGTGTGTGTGTGTGTGTTTGGGGTTGCCTGCGCAAGCTGTCGCCCATCTGTCTGCTCGTGCACGTAGGAACTGACGAGTGTTTGTGTTTCGCTTCCTCGCTCAGTCTTAGAGACTTCTTTATAGTGTTGGCAACGACGGCCTGAACAGTCTTAAACTTACAATAAGCAAGTGCCTCCATCGTACGTGTGTGTGTGTGTGTGTGTGTGTGTGTGTGCCTAAAAAGGCTGCCATTACAGGAAATTACAGTAGCAAATAAGAGGAAGTTCAGTAAGCACTTGTAATTTCGACCTGATCTTAATCTGTCAAGCATAAAAGCTTTGATTTAAAACCTTTAGAACTTTGCATGCTACAAAAGTCTTTATTACAATTTTCAATTTACAGAAATGTGTTTTTTTTTTTTTTTCTCCTCCAGCAAAACCTGCACACACACCTTGCTCGGACACATTCCACTTCCTCTCTGCCAGGTAAGAATAAACCCGCACAACTACTATAACGTTACACTTTACGCCACCTACAGAGTAATTAGTGCGTCATTAAACTATGATAATCATTATTTTTTTTTCTCTACACGCGCGTCCAATCAGAGTCCCACGGCTCAGTAGCATGGCAGAACGGAGAAATCGCATCACCAGTGCGTCCCCTCTTACGTTCTCAGTCCTTCCATAACTCCCTGGGTGAGTCTCTCTCTCTCTCTCTCTCTCTCTTTAATCATCCCTGCACACATTTCTATTATTTTCTTGTTCTACCTCCATGTTGTAGAAGCTACTGGCAAAAAATAAAACACCATTTTTTTTTCTTCACGTTTTCGCTGGCGTCTGCTACTCGCACCAGGCTCAAAGCCTGACTTTGTATTTGCGCGTGTCGGCTCCGGTCCCAGAACCACCTGGGTAATTACTTCACCTGAATGCCGCTTGTTTGCGGCCTGCGATTGCCATTAGAGAAAGCGCTGGTGGTGGTGGTGGTGTGTATGTGTGTGTGTGTGTGGGGGGGGTATTCATATTGACCAGCGGTAATCTTTCTGTACGTTTTTGAACAACAAAAAAAAAAATCAATAAATCAAAACATTTCTAAACTGAACCTACTGAACTCTGAAAAACCAGAACCCCCTCAGTGTGTTCTGGTTTCCTGTTGTTCCTATTGTCAGAGCTGCTCTTTTCTTTTAATAGAGCAATTTGTCCTGCTGCTTCCTGGCGCTCCGCACCACTTTTACAGAGTGTTATTTCGCTGCTAGATATCCCCGCTGCTTGCTCTCGCGTGGTTTCTGCACCAGTTGACATTTTTCCTCCAGCCACAGGCAGCCATCTGGTTTATAGTTTAAGACTCATTAGAAAAGAAAAAAAAAAAAAAAAACTCGTCCAATTAAAAATCTGACGGCCGTTCGAGTCAAACCGGGACTTTTGATTGCGCAGAACACAGTTATGAGAGTATAATAACTCTAGCTTTATTTCTCTATATAATCCCCAGTAAGCGTCGCACCAGCACGGAATGTTCACGGGAACCGAACGCCTTCAAGTCCCGGTTTGACTCGAACACCCGATGTATATTTCGATTGAGGTGCAAAAAAAAAAAAAAAAGCCAAAGACTGCTGTTTATGTTTCAGTTATGTAACAAAGTCGGAGTGGGAGTCGAGAACGGTTAATACTGTACCTTCTCCTTTCTCTGTGAATGTAGCAGAGAACAAAGGCTTTGTCAGAACTTTGTCATTTATCTCTAAAGCATTGGAAAACAAGATAATCCTGAAGAAGTGTGTGAATGCATGACTGATCAGACTTTCGACTCGAGTCAAGTCGTGACATATCCTTATTTATTTTATCAAATCTTGCTAATGGTGAGGTTTGCACGTTTTGATCGTTTGTACTTTGTAAACAACCTGATTACCTTGGTACCTTCATACATTCAAACCTGATAATTCTTTAGTTTTTATTGTTGTTTTTTTTTCCCCTCTTCCAGGAACTTCACACCCATTCCATACCACATACCCGTCCGATCCCACCATGCCCCTTTCAAATCTTGGCCACATGCAGCATTTTCCGATGCCCGTCATGCCCAACTCTGCTCAGCTTCCTTACATGTACCCACCAAACCCTGGCTCCCCCAAGACTACACATCACTTGCGCTCACACATGACCAGTCACCCTTCCCATCTCACGTCCTCCTCTTCCGGCCCTCACGTCACAGATTCCATCATCTCCACCGCCGATGGCAATCCGATGACGTCGCAGATGCCGGCCATATGGCCGCCTCAAACGCCTCCGCTTTTCTCCTTGGCGAACATGCTCTCCATGGCCATGAGCATGGCCCAGTCTTTCAGTCTGCCACCCATGCCCTCTCTTCCTGGCTTTCCTTCACACTTTAACCATGCCATGCCACACCAGGTTGGTTATCCCATGCCGTACGCATCCCACTACACTTTTCCTGTCCAAGCAGAGGGCGTATACCCACCGTGCATTCCAGATGCCCAAAATCTGACCCAGGATGCTGTGTATGGGTTCGCTCAAAGGACACATTCCCCTTTTACCCATGCCCCTGGGATACCCCTGCAGCATGTAGATGCTCATGTGCAGCAGATGTCCAATATTGTCCAAGAGAAAGCGGTTCAGGGGGGTCTTCCTGCACACATTCAGCAGCATACAGCACCTACAGACTATACTCTGCCACAGGGATACACGGAAGCTTTTCCCAGAGCTTCACCGCACCAATCAAGCCTCTCCAGATCATCGTCGTCTGGACTGTCATCTTCTCCAAGACCAAGTCCAGAGAGCATGGTGAGTCACGTTGAATGGGAACGTGGAGCTGGTGTGAAAATGCCTGCTAGAATTATTGTCTCTCACTCATGCTTGCACAATGCCAGTCCGTGTTAAGGATCTAATTTTAAATGGTTTTGCTTTTCTTTCTATATATAAGGCATCTTCATCCAGTCCCAGGTCCCTTTCCCCATCGGCAGAACCAGGGACTAATACCAACACGTGCGAGCTCATAGGATCTCCTGTCAGCTCTGGTAAGACGTTCTAGACATCATCACATGCACATCTACAGTATTTCGTAATACACATTGCCTTATTCTCTTTCTGTCCTGAGAACTGTTACTTTTCTGAAGACTTGGCCTGCCCATATTGGTGTTGGACGACATTACCACCCATTAGCTGTGGTTTTAGAGGTGTTGCGTAATCACAACCAACGT
Source organism: Channallabes apus (assembly GCA_030522415.1). Taxonomy (NCBI): domain Eukaryota; kingdom Metazoa; phylum Chordata; class Actinopteri; order Siluriformes; family Clariidae; genus Channallabes; species Channallabes apus. The sequence goes on from CM060104.1 coordinate 37,747,924, forward strand.
GTTGTAATGTTCCCTGGAACACAGCCTGTAGGTGTTAGTGCTGCCCAAACCATACCAACACAGACAACAATAAAGCCCTTGCTTTTTACAAACCGTCTTACCCGTGCTTCTAGCGTATGCGTATGTGTCAGAGTTAAGTCATAGAGCGTCCAGGTCCAAATGGAGTAACTGATATTAATGTGGAAGTTTCCTACTGGGGTAACAAAATAGCATGAGGTCCACTTGATCCAACAAGAATGTACTGCTCTCTCTCTCTATATATATATATATATATACTGTATATATATATATAAGTTTACCCACTTACAAAGAAATGAAGGGTCTATAATGTTTATCATATGTTTATGGTAAAGGATTGAGATCCAAAAATCCAGAAAAAGCACATGATACAAATGTTATGAATTAAGTTGCATTTCAATGAGGGAAATGAGTATTTGATCCCCAAGCGAAACATGACTTAGTACTTGGTAGAGAAACCCTTGCTGGAAAGCACAGTGGGAAGACGTTTCTTGTAGTTGTTTACCAGATTTGCTCACATCTTGGGATGCATTTTGATCCACTATTCTTTACAGATTTTCTCTAAATGTTTAAGGTTTCTTGCCTGTTGCTTGGCAACTCTTCTTTTCTGTTGGATTAAGGTCTGAAGACTGGCTACACCACTCCATGACCTTAATGTGCTTATTCTTGAGCCACTCCTTAGTTGCCTTGGCAGTATGTTTGAGGTCATTTTGATCCAAAATTTTACAACACATGGCCTCATCCATTGGCCCATCAGTGCAGCAAAGTCAATCTGTACCTTTAGGAGAGAAACAGCCCCAAAGCATAATGTTTCCACCCCCGTGCTTGACTGTAGGGACTGTGGTGTTCTTAGTGTCGAAAACAGCAAGTTGAGTTGATGACAAAGAGCTCAATTTTGGTCTCATCTGACCACAGCAGTTTATCCCAATCTTTCTCTGTTCATTGGCGAACCTCAGATGGGTCTGTACATGTGTCTTCTTGAGGAGGGGAAGCCTTGCTGCGCTGAAGGATTTAAATCCATGCAGGTGTATTGTGTTACCAATGGTTTGTTTGGTGACTGTGCTCCCAACTGCCTTGAGATCATTCACAAGCTCCTCCCGTGTAGTCCTGGGCTGGTCCCTCATTATTCTCATGATTATTCTTTACTCCATGAAGTGAAATCTTGCATATAGGGCCATTAATGGTTACTTTGTATTTTTTCCATTTGTAAATAATCTCTCCAGCAGTCGTCTCCTTCTCATCAAGCTTCTAGCTGATGGTCTTGTAGGCCATTCCAGCCTTGTGCAGGTCTAAAAACCTTGTGCAGGTCCTGACTTGCCTTGACAGCTCTTTGGTCTTTCCGATGGTGGTGAGGTTTGAATGGAAGATAGAGATTTTGTGGACAGGTGGCTTTTATACACATACCACACTGTTGTTAGGAGCACCTTCTTAAATTAATATGTGTACCACAAGAGCACCTAACCAGTCTGTGAGAGGCAGAATTATTGTTGGTTGGTAGGGGGTCAAATACTTGTTTCCCTCATTGAAATGCAACTTAATTCATAACATTTGTATCATGTGCTTTTTCTGGATTTTTGGTTGATATTCTGTCTCAATCCTTTATCATAAACCTATGATAAAAATTATAGACCCTTCATTTCTTTGTAAGTGGGCAAACTTAGAAAATCTGCTTTTTTAAATTTTTTTTTGCTTTGATGATTCAACAACTTTATTTTGTATTCGTCTGTAGAGCCAAAACCAATAGTTACAGTTGGGCGCTTCCAGGTTTCGCCCACCAAGGTGAACCCAGCTCCTTCTTTACTTCCTGACCAAAGCCCTAACACTACTCCAGCCCTGACACCCGCCGTCTCACCAGACATTTCCCATGATAATCAAACTGAGGAACAAACACCATTAGAAAGAAATGAAATCTCCCCTCTTAACAACACCGCCTTCTCTCAGCACCTCCATATAGAAGTTCCTCAAGCTCAGCACTTCTCCTTGAATGCCAATCATGATCAAAGCCAATCGCTGGGCCTTGAGCAGAACTTGCTCTCTGAGGTTCCTCGTGATGATTTCGGTCTCCATGAAAAATCGCAACAAGATAGTAAAAAGACGCGGACTGACGAGAACAAAGAAGTGGAGAAAGAAGAGGCACAGCAGAGTGGCGACGAGGAACCAGGCAAAGATGGCCAAGTCCAGGAGCAACATCAGCAGCAGGAGCAGCAGCAGCAAGGGAAGAAGAAAGCAAGGCGCCTCGGTTCTGTACAGTCTCTGACCGGGACGTCGGTGGACAGCGGGCTTTGCGTCTTCATGGATCCAGAGGGGCCTCTAGGGGACGGGATTATGGACAGCCCTCAATGTCCTGTCCCTCACCATAACATGTGGATGAGCTACACCCGCACCAATTCCTACATGAGCAGCGACGAATCTGAAAGCGAGGAGGAGGAGATGTGGGATGAGCTGCAGGAGCTGAGGGAGAAGTGAGTGGTTTTTAAGCGTTTAACACTTTTAATTACTCACAAGTGTGTTTTCCAGTATTGCTAATGATGGCCGTTCTGCTTTAGGCATCTGTTCGAGGTGCAAACACTGCAGGCGGTCCAGAAGAGAGAGATAGAGGAGCTCTACGAGCGGATGGGGAAAGTTCCTCCTCCGTGCATCTTCTCCCCGGCGACCATGTTGTCCAGTCGGCAGCGTCGGCTGTCTAAATCAGGAGGCTTTCCTTCGTCCCGTCGCAACAGCCTTCAGAGACTCGATATTCTTCCTTTAACAGGTAGAGTCTGCGGTCGAAGTGCTGTAAATTAGTCCCATGTTGAAATCTTGATCGCAGAGTTATATGGGAAATAAAGAGCATGTCAGATTGAACACAAGACTACTGAATATAAAGCTGTTGCTCTGGTGCCTTCACAGGGATGATCAGGAAGAACTCTGTAAGCGGAAGCAGCAGCACCAGCAGCAGCAGTACCAGCAGTAGTTCACAGGACCGACCTAAAGAGGTGACCTTCACGCCTGACCTTGCCAGAATGGTACGCTCCAATTAAACCTACAGTTAAACCTTGGACTGCGAACATAATGCGTTCCGGAAACATGCTTGTACATCAAAGCGCTCGTATATCAAAGCGAATTTCCCCCATAGGAAATGATGGAAACTATTAATTTGTTCCAACCTGGAAATATTCATCTAAAAATAATTGATACAAATTATGAAGTAAAAATAAAAGAAATTAACCTGCACTTTACCTTTGAAAATAATCGTGACTTGTGTTAGACGATAGAAGAGTTAGGAGCAAGGGGGCTACTGTCTCTAGTTACTGGAATCTTCTTTTTGCATGACCTTAATGAGGAACCTCACTTGTTTTTACCTCCTTTTGAGGATTTCGCGTAAATGTGACTTTGCATTGTCGTTAAACAGATTAATCTCTCGCACTGCTGCAACCTTTTTAACCTTTTTCTTCTTCACGTGGGCCGTTTTTGCTGTACAGTTACTTAAGAACAGTCACTACATTTGGACAAAAAAAAAAATGCTTGACACACACACGCGTGGTCACAATGTTATAGTAAACAGTACACGTGTGCACGGATGTTGACTATACGAGTGGCATACGTGCACTGAGACCGAGCATGGGAGGCGATTACCCACAATCCCACAGCGCGTGAGAAAGAAGAACCATTGGCCCAGTCGTGATCATGTGACGCTCGGCAGACACAGCGCATGCGTACTACAGTACTCGTATATATATCAAGACCCCGCTCGTTTAACAAGTTAAAATGAATTTTAAAATTCTTGCAAAACACTCGCAGACAATCCAAGGTCTCACTTTAGTGTCTTTTTGCTGAAAGGGTGACTTCAGATCTGTGCAGCTTCATGCGTTTACACCAGCACTAGTTCCAGGAGGTACTGTACTGTTAGGTGAACTTATGTATGCTTTGTCTTCTTTCTTTCACAGTAAACGTCCATAACGAAGCCTGTTGGCGGAACTAGATTAGACTACCTCATCCGGCACATATGCTGCCCGCCGTTTTCTTACTCATCCTACTGAGGAAAGAAGGACTTTACACACACATACGGATATTCGCTGCTAGCGGACGAGTGCGGCTCAGCAGCGCTTCCTATTCATACTTATTGTTTGTTTTTTACGTCACTGTCCCGGATTATGCGACTTCGGATTGTGTTTCCTCTCCAACCCATGGAGCGTAATGTTCTCCACACTGTGTTCTTGTATACTGAAATATATACGCGACTATGCCTTCAGACATGTACGCAGTGCTACAGATACTGACTAAAATAAAACTACTCCACTACTGCCATTCAAAAATCGTGCTGCTGTAAGGATGCCGTCGTCGCTGCCGATTCCGCGGTGAGCTCGGTGACACAAGAGTAACGCGCATATTTCTGATAGCTCACCAGCGGCTCAATAGTGACTCAGGCCTGGCCCGTGTCCTTTGCACTTTTCTAAAATAAACTGCCTGTAGATGCAGCTGTCAGACCTGCTGAACAGGCATGTGATTCCTCCGGAGAGACCGAGAATAACAAAGTCCACCGGACTGTGAGTGTGTTTGTGTCTCTGTCTCTTGAACGTTTTCTGACATCGTGCTGTAGTAAATGTAACATTACTCAATAGTTGTGATTTAAAAAAAAAAAAAAAAAAGAAGAAGAAGAAGAAAAAAAGAATTACTATGGCATTTAACTGCTGCTTGATATACTGTAAACCTGATGTACAGTAAATGTGTATTTTACTTTCTGGGGTACATTTTCTGCTACATGTCTTTTTATTTCACTTATTATTATTATTATGATTATTATTATTGTTATTAATGTGAATCTAAACCTGGACAGAATTGTTTGACTCTTATACATTGTGGATGCAATTGTGGTTATTGTTAGGAATTATGCAAGAGATATTTTAAAGATTTTTTTTTCCCCCAAGCAGTTTAGTTCATTTCTACTCTTGATGGTGTACGTATTTGTTTTTAAGGAGCGTTCAAGTCACACAGGGATTTTCGACTGTCTAGAATAACAGAACAAAGTTATTAGAGATATAAAAGAAAAATCAGGGTAGAACGTTTTTCTCAGAACGCTGGAGCCATGAACATGTGCAAATGGGGGATGGGCCGATAACTACCAGCTGAGTTCCTGTCATGTGCAAGTGGTGCATTTTCCCCCATTAAAAGAAAGGGCCATTGATGGAATTCCTGGGAGGCCAGAGTTTCACACCTGAAGTCAAGTCAAGTAGGCTTTTATTGTCATTTCAACCATATACATTTCTGTACACAGTGAACCGAAACAACGTTCCTCCAGGACCAAGGTGCTACAATACGAAACATAAATAAGCAAAACTAACTAGATGACTAAGAAACCTAATTAGCTCACTAGCTGAGACAAGACAGATTTATATTTTTAAATGAACAGAAAACTATCCAAGTCCTATACAAAGAGACAACAAAGTGCACATACATAAAAAAAAAGAAAGGAGGCGTACTGAGAAAACTTTCTACCCTGATGGTGTCCAAGCTCTAGTGAAACACTGGGATAAGTGCATTAGTGTAGCAGAGGATTATATAGAGACGTAAAGATTATGTAGAGACGTTTAAAAAAAAAAATTTATTATAACTTTCATAACTGTCTTCTGTTACTCTGCATGTTCAAAAGTCCAGGTTTGGCTTGAACGCTCCTCATATATTCACTGATAAAAAAAAAAAAAAATACACACACACAGAGGCTACTAATCGACCAAAATGCACACAGCACTTCAGAAGTTCTGATTTAGATCGCAGGCAGTCGAGTCTCGGGTGAACAGCGATCGTTAGGTGCCTGATGATGTTTTAACTCCTTTTGCTTTGATGCACTTTTTGGTTTAGAGATTTTTCTGTATTACTTGGGGAGTCGAAGCCAGATCTATATATTGTGTCATGAATAAATATCTTATAATCTATTTCTTACTAAAAGGTCTATGCGGACTTAAATCATTTTAAAGTGGCAAAAATCGAATGAGGGTTTTGTTTTTGATTGAAGAGGAGGTTAGTATTTTACCATACCTTATCATTACGTTAATAGAAATTTATATTAATAATCAATTACAAACTGTGAAAAAAACATGTTGCCTTTAAATAAGCAGCAAATTAAAAAAAATAAATGTGCGAAAAACGTATTGTTTTACAGAATGTGACGCTTGTTTGCAAAGCTGCTATACTGCCATGCAATGTCTGTACTTTTTTTCCTCTTGTTTTTATATCCAATATAAAAATTAATATCCTTCATGCTGAAAAATAAAATGTAATATTATTTGTACAATAAAGCATTAATAAAAATATATATATATATGTGCTTTTGGAGGATGTGTTTGTAAACCCTAAGACATTTATTTACACTGGAGGGAAAAAAAAACACTTTACAGCTTAATATTATTCACCATGTAAACATTTAATCTGCATTTATTTCCTGTTATTTGGCCAAAGGTCTCAGCAATGTGTCCGAGGTCACTGTCCATGGAGCATAAGGTTTAGCAATGCCCTCTAGTGGTACATTGATGTAATTCCTCACAGTTATTGATGACATTGATCTTACTCATTGGTTTGTGGCCTGGAAAAAAAAAAGAGAGAGAAAAACTCCACGAATGAACAAAAGAGCACTCTTGAAGAATTAATTGCTGAGTTTCAAATGGCTCCCTCAAATAAATAAGTAAAAATAAACCTTTTGTGGATACGACTAAAGACCCATGATGCAGGAATGGTACAAGCATTAGTTTTGGATACTATTGTACATTTTAATATAAAAGAACATCAAATATTCAGCTCTTTATGTGATATCTGAATATTACACATTTCTAGACAAGGCAGAAAAGCCCCCCAAAAAAGAAAAACACGGTGGCCTTTCATTAATAGAAAGTTCAGTGCAGAACATCTTTTGGCTACTTTTATTTAGTTCGCTCCAGTCTTTGGGGCTCGCATCTTTGCCTCTGCGTCGATTTCATCCATGATCCTCTCTTGAGACACTGAGTAGAACGTATATCCATCTGGCGAGACTCGGTTAAGGCTGGTCACATTAACAGTATAGAGAAAGACTTTCATTTCCAAACATCTGCATTTTTACAGTCGGTCTAGAAGAGCTTCAAGAGCTCAAGGAAATCTCGAAGGAAAAAGTCTACGGCTCCATGTTGTAATACATGAAGTGCAAAAAACAGTAAAACCACAAAACCTGGACATACAAAAACTAATCAAGAGTATGTTATCGATTTGACGTTCTATTAAACTTTAATTACATTTTAGACCAAGTAAAAAATGTTCGAGCAAAGTTATTAACTGAAATGTCTGGCTACAAATTAACTGCAATATTAAGTTTGTGTACAAACTTAAAAAGGATTAACTAAACATTATAGTTCTCCCCGTGGACACCGCCGGTGATGTCACTATAATTAGTTCTCTCCTATCCGGATGAAGAGTCGTGCTAATTAAGTGAACTACTGCTGAAAGACTGTCTGTGTTGACTCCAGATCCAAACCCAACAGACACGTGTTGATTGGTGGTGAAGGAGACGCTACGCCCAGCCAGATCCAGCGGACTTGGAATAAGAAAGGACTTCATACTAAACACTGTTGTTGAATAGAAATTTCATTGCATAAAGTAAAAAATTATTCGTATTATATTGATTGTCATTATTCATTCATCTTCACAGACACCGAGGCAAAAATCGAACCAGGAACCTGGAGGTGTGAGGCCACACTGCTAACCACTATGTCCTGTTTGTGAGAATTTTAAAAAAGTCATAAAAACATAATTTGACTTTTATCTCATTATTTTTGGCCAACACTTTATATCCTGTTTGCTTTGAATATTTAAAGATGAAAACATCCGGATACGTCTCTAGAACCTACTCCAGTTTAAATAAAAATGGCATAAAATTTTAGTTATTATTAAAAATAAATAAATTACAATTTATCCATATGATTTTTATAAAAATTTGTAGTTTATTTTTATGTTAACAGTTTAGTAGGTAAAATGTTGCAGTTCCTCTGTAAATCCTGCAGGTGGTGCACTCTAAACTACTGGATGGGCCATAAGTTTCCTGACATTTTTAAATTTGAGGTCATGATGCATCAGGGAAAAATTAAGAGACACAAATCATTTGAAGGTGTTTATCAACAGTGGGTGAAACATTACAATGTGTTTTCAAAATGTAGAACATATCATATAAATAAATAGTTTTTTATAAAATTATAAGAAACTATTTATTAAATATTAATATGTACTCATGGCCCACCCTGTATTTATACATCTGAAAGTGGCACAGCATCCTGAGTGGTAGCGCGAGTGTTTCTTTCTTTGGCAAGTTTTCTAAGAATTGTAACTTGTTTGTCTGTAACTGTAAAATTTTATATTACCTCAGGATATTTATAAAACCGTGACACAAATTTAATTAGCACCTGGGTATTGTGATGATATATCGGCTGGTCCTGATAAGTAAGGCCAATAAACCAGTCAGTAACCAGCCAACACAATACGAGTCTCTGAATGACCTTCGAATGATTATCGACAGAGCTGAGGATCTCGGGTCACAGGCTTACACGTGAAGACTGTAATAACCGCTGCTCAGCTAAATTAGATTTTACGATTAGAAATTATTTTTAATACATTTGCAAAAATTTCTGAAAAAAACTCTTTGAGAGTTGTCACTAAACTTTATTGTGTGTAGACTGAGGGATGAAAAAAAAGGTTGATTGAAATTAAATCTATATAATAAACCCGGCTCATATAATAATAAGTACTATATTTATTATATTTTTTGATAATTGACAAATGCACAAATCATTCATAACATTTTAATCATGAATTGTGTTGTTTTTCCTAGCTTGGACTTTTCTTTTGTATATATTTCAGAAAACAGGCATGTTTATTTTTTCATGATAAAGAAGAAATAAGGTTGAACAGGTCTGAGAATCCTGTTTTAACCCTGTTTTCATGGCACCAAGTCTAACGTTATGGACTGTAATAAATATCAGAGAAGGTTGTTTAAAAAAATTTTTTTTTTACATTTATTATTGGGATGAACCGATCAGCCAGTGACCATACTGGATTTCAGTTCGCTTGGCCAATCATCCTCCGACATAAACGAGTGCAGAAGCTTCCAAGTGGCACAACAGAAACATTTTTATGCCGTTAAAGTTACAGCTGCGTTAAAATTAGTCTCTGAACTGCCTTTTCTCCAAAGTCTGTGAGCAAATTAATCATAATATTAACACCTACTCGTTACACATGCTTACTCAAAACAGCGTTAGCGCAAATGAATCGAAGACACTCGACACATGCGCTTACTGTCAAGTTCAGTTTTGAGAATTTGGAAGCATTCGAGGAGGTAAAACATCACTGTTCATTTATAATCCTACAGGTGGCGCACTTTGAACTATTTACACATTTTCATCCAATGTGGTAGAGAATTAATTATTTTCCAAGTTTGTTTAGAAATAATAATAAAATAGGACAGAGATGCGTGCTGCTCAGTTAAATGTTAAACTCGTATTTTAAGTTAGTTTGTATTGTTCAAATGCTGCGCTTGGTTTTTAAGTGAGAAAGCTAATGTTATAAGAAACGGGATACACTTAAATACTTATTAAAATGTAAAAAGCTTTACAATTGCAACAAAATCAGGGGAAACTGTAATATTGAACAAGCAGATTCATAAAATGATGATACTCAGAATCGCAATTTTAAACACATCGACGCCGAGGTATCACAATAACACTGTATCGGGCGATACCTGGTGGTTTCCATGTCTAATATTCGGATCATCTAGTCTTTCGAAGATTAAAAATAAGCTTGACGTTAATTTTATTTTCAGAATATTTACAGTTAACAAATATCTTAAAGTGGTTAGATTGGACTTTAGTGGATATAAGAACCACAGAAATGAGTTACTGGTTTTCAACCATGATCAAACTTTTCAAATCAGTGATCTTGATGCAAGACATGTTGATGTGATTTATATATATATATATATATATATATATTATATATATACATTATATATATATACACACACACATATATGTGTGTGTGTGTGTGTGTGTGTGTGTGTGTACATGAGCTTAGGCTTACTTTAACATGAAAACCTTAGCAACAGTGCTGCTTATAATCTTTATGAGATCTCTAGACAGCACACTAACAACTATATTTCAAGTTATAGCACCAGAAACATTAAACCTTTATGCTTTTATCAATAAACACAGCTTGAAAGCAAGTTATTCAGTCAGTTAGCAGATTAGCCTCAATAACCTTGTGTGATGCTAATGCTAAATGAGGATACATATGCCCAGCACCAGGGCTCCAATGGTGAGGCCGGTTATTACATTCCGTGAGCGGAGTTTTTGGCTTTTCTTCCTCCACTGAGCAAGCTCGGCTTGCCGGATGAACTGCAGCTGCTCTCGTGTTAGATTCTCCTTGGCAGGATCTATCCTCTTGGCATATTCTCCTTCAGAGCTAGCTTTACCTTTCTGGTCGGCCATGATGCTTTAGGTTTCTGGGTGAGCTTGTGCCATCAAAACCGCGTCACATATGCGCAGAAAGGCTGCACCGTTCTGGTCGGCCCTGGTGTTTTGGGTGTCTGGTTGCGTTTGAGCGGTCAAAACCGCGTCACATATGCGCAGTCGGGCTCGCGACTTGAGTACAAATTAATATTCTTTAAATATGTTTAGATATTTATGAAAACTATATTATGTTATTTTAATACGCCGATTAGTACGGAAGTATGGATATTATTTAAGTGTTTGTTGTTGTTGTTATTATTATTGTGTAGCGCGCATGCACGTTACTTGGACGTTCCCGCCTGTCGGAAAACCGGAAGAATCCGGTTAAAGCGGTTAAGAAATGTCGCCATCTAGCTTGTAGAGGCGGCGTCAGTTCGGCTGTCCAACAATTCGAGGAAATATCATACCTATCAGCATGAGCAACCTGAAACTCAACCCTACAGGGGGTAAAAGGCTGATATCTTCACTCAATCACTTTGGTCAAGCTTCTTTTGAGCTTTTATCAGACTTCCTGAGCACCCTTAACAACCAAAACAAGTCGAACCTGGAGAACGTTTCAAGTGTTTGTGGGAATTTTAAAGACAGAAGAGTAGTTGGTGGGTCAACTTCACCCCTGTTGTGATATTTTAGGATGTTCTGTAGTTATTTAGCTTGAGTTAAACCTGCACGAGGTGGTATCAAGGTAGTTTCGAGACTAGTTTTGAAAACAAGCCAAAATATGATAGCAAAACCTGCACACACACACACACACACAGTCATAGGGAGCATGCGTCTCCATAAGTCAGTGTGCCAAAAGACATCGTCCTGTGTACACCGGGAGCTGTGCAGCCAGTGCTATTCTGACCACGTCTGTAATTTCACCATGAAGTTAGAAACTGAGACGTCTGACATGGTTCGGCAACGAGTCAATAGCCTCAACCTCGAAAATGTCGACCTGTGCGTTGGTGATCCTCAGAGAACGATCCACAACATTGCCGCCATTGTCGGTTTGTCATATGGAACAGTCAAGGCAATCCTCACGTGTGATTTGAATATGCGTACATGATGCATATTCAAATCACACGTGAGGATTGCCTTGAATGCCAAGTTCATCCCCAATCTGCTGACCCAGGAGCAGAAGGAACATCGCTTCGAAGTCTGCCAAGAACTCGGCGTGACCTTTCCGTTATGTCGGAGATAATTACAGGTGACGAAACCTGGGTGTATGGGAACGACCCTGAGATGAAGCAACAGACTTTACATTGGAAGAGTCCATCATCTACCAGGCGAGGCAGGTCCACAGCTCCACCGAGACCGTTAATAGCGAATTCTACTGCCAGGTTTTAGGGAGATGTAGGGAGGGAGATGTACAGTACAGTGAACAAAAAAGCGTTTGTAAACCGAGCTAATCTTGAAACATTTTGATACCACCTCGTACGTTGCTTTCTTTTAACTGTTATGTCACAGTGGTTTTCATTCCTGCCCAAATCTAACTATCTGTACTATACTTGTATACAGCACATGCTTTTCTTATTTGTGAGGAGTTTAGACTCGATCCTTTGGTGGCTTATCATGCCATTGAAATACTAGAGAGGTAAGTCACCGGACGGGTCACAATAGTGCCTGTATTTTACTTCTCAGTCATCTAAAAATACATCTTACCCACCTTGATTTTCTTCACTCAGATTCATGCTGAAGCACATTGAGAATTTATTATCTCAGCAGAAGAGGGAGGTGTGTAACAGGAGTGTGTGTGGGTTCGAAGGAAGCTATGAAGACCTGGTATTTCAGAGCCTGAGAGACAAATTCTTGCTCTTTATTATTTCAAGTGTGCGAATCGCCAGTAAAGTAACCCTACACACTACAGTAAGAGCATAAACAGAAGTTGGAACTGATCACTTAATATAATGTTTATATGTTATAATGAGGGTGTGTGTGTGTCTGTGGTTTTTGAATATAGGTGATTGACAACAGTTCTGCATTGAAATACCTTCAGTCGGTTGGTACTGACTGTCCCAAAGAGAAAATATTAGAAGCAGAGCTTCTCATCTTGAAAACTTTGGACTTCAGAGTGAACGTACCAAATCCTCTGGTATACACAGAGACACTGCTAGAAGTTCTTGGTAAAGTTCTTTAGTCCTGTCTAATGTGCTGGATTTTCTTTTAAGTGTAACCACAGTGTTCAGATAACAAATAACATTTTCTTGTGTCTTTTCTATAGGCCACAATGACCCAACTACACCTGTTACACACCTGCATCACCTGTGCACGTATGTCCTTCAGTTTGTTTACCTGCAGAGGAAGTCAATCTACAGGTCTTTACTTATGGCTGTAACTGGACTTCTTAACCCCACTTCAGATCAACGGTAATTACATCAAGAAAAGCTCTTTCTAATCACCCTTATTACGAGGTTCAAGTCAAACCTGGACTTTTGATGGGGTAGAATAACAGAACACAGTTGTGAGAGTTAAAAACTCCTTTTATTTCTCTATACTAGTGTTTTTCAACCTTTTTTGAGCCAAGTACATTTTTAACTGAAAAAAATCACAAGGCACACCAACAATCGAAACTGTATTGGCTTCTCATTGGTTGTTTCTTGTGTGTATAACAGGGCCAAGTTTTTGTCTGTGACTGAAGACTGCATGCTGTTAGGGGTCGGAGTGATTGCAGTGGCTGCTTTCATTTACCAAACATCTAGTTGGGAGCAGGTAAGTCAGGACCAGACCATTACAATTAGACTATGTTCTGTTGATTCGCAGGTAAACAGGACATTTGGTATTTATACACAGTACGCCATTTTATGAAATAAATAAATAAATACATTAATATCAAAGTAATAAAAAAAAACACGTTCTATTCAAAGATGTCATTTTTGGCATTGCAGCTCATATTTTCCTGTTGTAAGCCTCTTATTATGTTATTAGCACGAGTGATGTTCAAGTCAAACTGGGACTTTCGCTTGTGCAGAATCGCAGGACACAGTTATGGCAGTAAAAACTAATTTTTCTTAGTTAGAATGGCTTTTGACATTTTGAATTTCATGTGTTTTTTTTATAACTTTATAATGTTATGTGTTTTACTTTGTTTTGTATTGTTTTTAATATTTTTGGTATTTATTCATTATTTTTTTTCTGCTATCTTATTGCCATTTTATTGTAATTTTTTTAATGCTGTGAAGCACTTTGGTTCAACTCAGGTTGCTGTAAGGTGCTATATACAGTAAATAAATGTTGATCGATTGATTGATTACTTCCTTTATTTCTCTATATAATCCCCTGCGACACTAATGCACTTATCCCCGTGTTTCACTAGTGCTTGGGTGCCATCCATGTAGAAAAGTCTTGTGAGTATGAGAAGCCTACCAGCTTCACATCTGAAATGTTGGCCTCCCAGGAACCCCCTTAATGGCCCAAACATGTGGAAATGGCTTGGAGATGAATGTTGAATGTTCAAGGGAACGGTTGCGGTGGGCTTCGAGCCACCTCTGCTGCAGTTGTCATTAATGGATGCACCGTTTGCACCATTCAAACATTTACTGCAGCTAGGAATCTCAGTTCTATGCCTTCATTCATGTGAAGTTTCATCACAAGTCAACCGGTTTGACTTGAACACCCTTTCTAATAGACTTTTTCCCCTTCGAATAAAACATGCTTTGCTTTAGATTTTTTACATTTTTTATTAATCATGGCTGGGTGGGTCTGAAAAGTGTTCTTTTCAAGGAACAGTGGGTCTTCTATGTTCTTCTTTAAAGTAGAACTGGTCCATAGACCCTTAGATCTACCCACATCATAAACAAGTGATTAGGAGTTCACTAAGAAACCCACAATGATTGTGATTTAAGCTGTAATTTCAGGGTAAGTCATGAAAATTAACAAGAAAGAAAAACCAAAGGTTGCCAAAGAAACAAGGCTATCATTTGTCACGGTGTTATTTTTGTGATTATGTATTGGTTTGAAATGCTGCTCAACCAGATGGGGTGAAGTCACATGGATGGTCATGTGATACAGATGCATTCACAAGGTGGCTGATAGCATTCCTCTTATTGTACTGTCAGGTTCGAACATATTTGGACATTAAGACTTTTTATTTTTAGCTCTGTACAACACCACACAGGATATGAATGGAAGAAATGAAAATGTGACTGAAGTGTAGACTTTCAGCTTTAATGTAAGTGGTTTAACAAAGATACCATTAGGTATTACAAACATTTATTTAAGAAGTCTGATATATTTAAAGGCCCCTGCATGCTCCAAAGTAATTGGACAAACCAGCAGAGTTACAAATACAAGGTTTATTTAGTTAATTCTTGGATGTTCCTCCCTTGCTTCCTCCCTCCTTCCTCGCTTCCTTATTTCAGCCATCTTCAGGTGTTTGAGTGTCTTTCTGCCTTCAGTTTTGTCTTCAGTATGTGAAAAGCATGCTCAGATTAGGCTGAGGTCAAGTGACTGACTTGGTTATTTAAGAACATCCTATTTCCCAAAAGAAAATGGATTATAGTTTACTATGTTAAACTGTAGCCAGTCTACATACAACCTCATCTGAATGACAACATATAACCTTCACCTTACAGGCTTCCAAAGAGAATGAAATGGGAAATGCTAAGAACCCCCTGATTCAGTAGCTTGTAGATCCACCTTTAGAAGCAATAACCTGAAGTAATCGCCTTCGTCTCTCATTTTGTTTTGGTCTATTCCTCTTTACATCAGTGTTTCAGTTCATTGAGGTTTTTGGGTATTCGCTTATGCACAGCTCTCCTAATGAGGAGAACAATTTAATAATAAAAATTTTGTTTTGAAGTCTGGACTTTGACTAGGCCATTCCAAAACATTGATTCTTTAATTTTTTTTATCTAATCTGTCTATACTGTAGGACATTGTTCCAGATGTTTTGTGGTTTGGTCAGATGCAGTTTTGCGAACCTCAGTTTTATTCTTTTAAGACAGAAGAAGAGTTCTCCTGGCAACCCTTCCTAACAAACCATACTTCTTCAGTCTTCTTTTCATTGGGCTGCCATGGACTTTAACATGCTCAGTAGGGTCTGACATTCTGATCTTGGGCTGAATGTGCCTGGACTCCAGTCCTGGGAAAATGTCTTGAATGCTTTCCACTTTCTAACTGTAGAATCATGAAAGTTTTTTTTTTTTTTATCTCCAGTGATAGAATTCTATGGTCATCGACTTTAGTCGGCTTCTGCAGTCTTCAAGGGCTTTGGTGTTTCTCAATAACACATTCTTTTTTTATATACACTACTGTTCAAAAGTTTTAGAACACCTGCAAATTTCTTTGTTTTTGTTTAGTGATTTATTTTCTACATTCTACAACAATACTGGGGATTTCAAAACTATAAAATAACACATATGGAATTAGGTAATTATGTAACAATAAGAAAAACAACGGTTAGTTGTTATTGTAAGACACAGAGGTCGGCCTTTCTGTAATAGTTCCTGCAAGAACAGTATTGTGTCAAGTGCATTTGCTAAATCCGTCCAGCACCATAATGAAACTGTCTCTCATGAAGGCCGTCCCAGGAGGACGAGACCAAAACCTCCCTCTGCTGCAGACGAGAAGTTCATTTAGAGTTATCAGCCTGAAAAATGACCAATTAACAGCAGCTCAGATTAGAGGCGTTATGAAGTCTTTACAGAGCAGAAGTAGCAGAAACATCTCAATATCAACTGTTCAAAGGAGATTCATGCAGTTATTGGACGCCTTCAGCAAAACTTTACAATGTAGAAAGAAATAAAAATCAGGAACCATCATGGAGTTAGAAAGTGACCCCAAATTTTCTGTAGTGTATATATTTGCTACAGTCATTTAATCAAATTATTGCCTTCCTCACTTGCATAAGCACCTGTTTGAGAAACATTGAGAATTCATACAAACAGCTACCCAATGTGACTTCATCACTTGAAATCAACTCCAGACATTTTATCTCACGGAATAGCTAAAAACCAGGCCACTGCTGACCAACTGTCTGCTTTCTTTTTGAGAAACTTTATTAAAAATGCCAGTAATTCATAAACAGGTAATGTGACATTTTTGTTAAACTCGAAAACTTAAATTGAATTAAAGCTGAAAGTCTACACTTTAACCACATCCTCATGACTTCAAGCCAAATTCATTGTAATGATGTACAGAAGCAAAATTATGGAAATGGTATCCTTGTTCAAATACTTATGGACCTGACTGTACATAGATACAGTACATTGATTTTGATACTTGATACTAAATTTATAATCCACCATGTGTCTGTACATTTATTTAGGTAGTGGAGGAGCTCGCTCTGATCACTGGTATCTCAGTGAAGAGCATCATGGACTTTGCTTATGTGACCCTTGTGCACATCATCAACAACAAAGTACAATAACCTTCAGGAAACATTGGATCAGACTGTTTGAAGAATGTTCGATTCTGCTGCCACAGAATTACAGAAACAACAGTGACAACTTCAAAATGTAAACCGTAAAGATCTCAGTGTGTAAAAAGAAGCTCAAATATAGTTAGATCTTTAGGTAATAGCCTAAAAGTTTAAATATTTCTAGATAACATTTGTACTTTGATACACAAAAGTGATTTTTTTCGTTTTCAATTGTACAATTTATCAACAATTTATTAATCAATTTATCAAATTTTTTGGCTGATTCATGATTTTGTATTACGTTGTTTACAATATTATTACAATAAAATTATTATTATTATTATTATTTATGTTGTTGTTGTTATTATTATTATATTTTTTCTTTGGCCAGGTAGATTTTTAGACATAGTATTTGAAATCAGTGCACATTACTGTTGTCATGGTAACAACTTACCAGGCTCACCTCCTGACTCGAGCTTGAACTCCAGCCAGAGTGCCAGAGGGGTCAGTGTCCAGGTTTTTTTGTTTTTGTTTTTTGCCATTTAAACCAGCATTTTAATGTAGCCCCTGGCATGACAACTGCATTTAGCTCTTCAGAATTAAAAAGAAAATGTTTAATAACCAACACAAATGCACCAAAACCGGTTGTACTAAATTGGTCTGTGGAGATAGTGATACTTCGTTACATCAAAATCAGCTGAATCTATAATTGCACTCATTTTAACTGACACTTCAACACACCTGCGTAAAGAATAAACGTTCATATGAAAAACAAAACCCAGGTACACAACCATAGTAGGAGAATGTTTTCATGGCCCAGTTGTACTGTATATAGCTTTGAGGCTATGAATTTATGGTGCATTTTATTTTGTCCCTCCATATTACACCACAAAATTGCATTTTAAAGCAGTTCAGCTGCACCATAAAACACCAATAAAACAAGTCCTGAGCTGAAGGGTTCAGTCAAGCTGTTTGTGAACAGAAGTCTCTGTTTGATCTGAAGCACAGACTGTATAAAAAAAAGAGTGCCTTTTTGTTGTTGTTGGTTTGAACCAACCTAATTATCTCAGTTAGCAACCTAGCTAGTGTTAGCTTAACCAAAATGCTAAGGTTGCTAATCTAATTTCTAGCGTTACTTTGCATTTGTTTGAACTCCATCATTCACACCTTACATGTTGTCTCGTCTTAACTCCTACATTTTTTGTGATGAGGTAAACTTTCTACTGTAGGTAAAGTAAAGTTAGCTGGTTAGCCATCAGTTATCGAAATTCCAAAAGCTGTATTTGTTGTGTAAATTGTTATAGATTTGGCTACTGACTGACTGCAGCAGCTCAGAAGTAACAAGATTCAGATCCTACAAAAGAGCTCGCAGTGATCATAAAGCTGTATACACAAGCAGGACAAGCTAAGCATTTCTTTTCTATGCAGAACCTACAGTACCTGTGCATTCACTTACTGACTCCCAAAATTATTAACGCCAAAATTATATACTACACACTCACTGTTCCGTGACATTTAATCTTTGCTCCTACAGTACAATGAAAAATATTGAGAGGGTTTAAAAAAAAAAAAAAAAAAAAACCCTGTGCATCAATGAATGGAGTTGTCTCAGCAGGGCATTTATGGGCTTTAAATGAGATTTTTCACACAGGCTGTGCTGTCCACTGAAAACAGTTTGTGTTAAATGAATGAACTGCTCAGTATTGAAGTGAGAGATATTTGATCATTTTATTTTCTACCATATTGAATTTCACCCAGACTGATGAATAATACATTTTTGCATTTTATATATGAAATGTTTCACTTCTAATTTCATCTTGATGAAATTTTTACGGGAGGTTGAGCTCACTATATAGTCTTAGAGCAGTCGCCTGTGGTATGCGTATACAGTAGACGTCAGGCAAAGTGTATAACTCACTTATCCTCTGTACCTTTTATCCTGTCCAGGTGCATGAGAAGCCTGAAGCTTATCCCAGGGGATTCAGGGCACAAGGCGGGTTACACCCTGGACAGGGTGCCAACCTTTTTTGATAATTGTCTACACTTATACTTGTATATGTATTTGTGTGTGCACCAACAAACACAAAAGCACAATACATCGTTTGAGTATATTACATCATTGGACTTAAACAAGCCATTTTTTCCCCTTCTAATGTGACCTCATATAAGAAGAGCCTCTTGACTAAAGTGTTGCTGAGCTTAGAGCTTGAGGTTTCTGGAGGGGCGTGGCTCAGTACTAGCTCATTTACATAGAGACTGAAATGCCATGTTTGGCGGAGGAGTGAAACAGAGGAAGTTTAAGGGATGAAAACAATTCTGAGGGGTATTTTAGCTGAAGCATTAACACGCACACACACTTTATAGGACCTTTGAGGCCTATGTTAACTTGTTAGAGAAAAGTATGTAGAATAAACAAAATATTTGAATAAGTATAAAATGGTAAAACTGACAAAACTGTATAAGAGCCCGTATCTCTTTTTTAAGTTGTACTTCACAATAGCCAGTGGTTTGCAGGGTATTCAGTTGCTTTTTAGGGTACTTAGATCTAAAAAAAAAACTCTTAGGTGGCGCCTACACCTACCAACATTGTGTCTTGGTTACCATGGAGACAATGCCACAGAGTTTCATGTGTTCTTCCTGTCTCTGAGTGTCTGTGTGGGTTTTCTGGTGTTTTCTTCCATCCCCCAAAAAGTGTGCATGCTTGGTACCATGTGATGGACTGGGTGTCCCACCCGGAGTGTGTTTTCACCTCACACCTCTTTGGATGCAGACCATTTAACAGTGGTGTATATATGTTTGGTATGGTACGCCGGTGCTAAATGATTGTGAAAAACTTTGTGGATTAATGCCTAGAGGCAGCAGTAAACAGTGTAAAACTTAATACAGCCATTTGACTTTTAACAAATGACCATTTAAACAAATCTGTAAGTCTTACCAAGTCAACGTCCTGACAACACTAAACAACATACACGTGATAGGCTGCGGCGGAGGCGGCGTCATCGTACACTGTGAAGTGAACTCAGTTTGTCTGTGCATGGGTGCTAAACATTGGAATCCCACAAGCATGGGGCAGAGGGACAAATAAAAATGCTCCATCACGTCCACGCAGTTACCATAGCAACCGGAGTCTTTGCCGAGTCACGGGGGATCATCAGTCTTTTTTTATTTTATTATTTTTTTTTGCACAGCTCACTTGCCAAATGAGCAAGTCAGCTCTTCAGGGGTCTGCCTTTTGCCTCTCCCTAGCAACTGGTTGCTAGGTTGCCACAGTTGCCATGTTAATGCGACACGGAGGGTTTGTGGGTATTCAGGCTCTTGGAACGTTGTATCATGTTCTGGACACCAGTCTCTGCCCAGAACATCTCCTTAATCGTTGTATGTTTTATAAAGAGATAAATCACCACTGTCTAACCGTGCTACGTTTGTGCTTCCAAAAGTGACGCCTTCTTGTAGCAAGTATATACCAAATTAAAATTATAGCCACCCACTGAAAGACAACAGCGTGTAAAGATATTGCAGTTGTTGTTTTTTCCCCCATGGGTAATAAGAGAAGAATCACAGCTGTTTTGGAGCAGCTGAAAAACAGTGAATATTATAAACTGTCATATTGATATGAATTTCCTTCCTTACTGTAATGACATTTGCAGCAGGGCCAAATGGCGCCGATGTTTGTCACCTGCCAAACAATGAATGTGCAGAACTAGAAGTATTTCCTTGTCATCAGGCACAATAGACGGCGCACAGGATGACTCGATAATGCAAAAGATTATCTATAGGGCAGAGTGATGGATGCGGTGGCTCAAAAGGTCACATCACCAGCAAATCCAGGGGTCTCATTTACCAGCATTGCATTAAAACGTTCTAAAGCGTTCCTTTCAAATAATATTTTGAGCTCTCATATATTATGCAAAAAAAAAACCCTAGGATTTATCAAATGTGAATATACTGTATGACCTACAAAAGGTCATTCACATAAGTGTAAAACAATTTACTTGAGTTGGTATGCTGGCATTGCTTTAAAGGTCCCATATTTTACTATTCTTTTAATAAGTTAACACAGGTTTCAGAGCTCCCTCAAAACGTATGATGATGAAGTTTCACCCCTGGCGGCACGGTGGTGTAGTGGTTGGCACTGTCTTCTTGCACCTCCAGGGTCCG
This sequence comes from Channallabes apus, assembly GCA_030522415.1. Taxonomy (NCBI): domain Eukaryota; kingdom Metazoa; phylum Chordata; class Actinopteri; order Siluriformes; family Clariidae; genus Channallabes; species Channallabes apus. The sequence continues at coordinate 37,768,933 of CM060104.1, forward strand.
GGTTCGATTCCCGTCTCTGTGTGCATGGAATTTGCATGTGCTCCTCGTGCTTGGTGGGTAGTCTGGTTTCCTCCCACAGTCCAAAGACATGTAGATTAGGTTAATTGGTATTCTCAAATTGCCCAGAGTGTGTGAATGAGTGTGTGAGTGAGTATATACTGTACTGTATGTGTGTGCCCTGCAATTGATTGGCGCCCTGTCCAGGGTGTACCATGCCTTGTGCCCTAAGTCTCCAGGGAAAGGCTCCAGGCCCCCACGACCGTGAATACAGGATAAAGCAGTAATGACGATGAGTGAGTATGTGTTTCACCGCTCTTCCAAACGCGCCATTTTAGTGTTTATGTGAATGGGCTCCTACACGAGAACAATTCATCAGAACTGAATAACATGCCATGGGAGGGGTCTGCTCTTATATGATGTCACATTAGGGAGCTTGTTTAAAACTCAGCAATTAAAAAAAATTTTTTTTAAAGAACAAAAACTTGATTTTTTTCCCCTCATATCTGTATTTTATTTATGCATACCAGAGACTCATCTATACATCAAAAATATTAAAATGTAAAATGTTTATAATAGATAAAAAAGCAATCAGTGTGTGTAAACAAAATAAACTATTCAGGAAGAAATATTATTAAGCAGTGTCACGGATGTACTAACCTGAGGGACCAGAAGACATAGCTTTAGCGGTTAGCCCAATGTAGCGTGGATGGTGAACCCAAACGCGGAGAAAAGTGAGTAGGTAGGATATCCCCGCGATTTAGTTTAAGGGCTCGCACAAAGGGTGAGCAAGAGAAAAACACAAATTTAACCCGCGTCCTGTAAATGCACACACAATAGCAGAAAGCAATAACCCAGAATTGGTGAGTACTCACGGTTTGGTTGATCGCAGCACGAACCGACATGGGCCGAACTCAATGACTGAGCGTTCTACTATGGTTTATTTACTCCTTTTATACTTCCTGATCCACGACCGCTCTACTTCCGGGTCCTAGTGCCGGTCGTGGATTGAGTGTGCATGACAGTAACCCCCCGTCCAGGACCGGCTCCAGACGGTCCTGGGATGGAGGATACCCTGTGACGGTAGTCCCGAATTAGTTCTGGATCGAGGATGAAACGTGCTGGGACCCAAGACCGCTCCTCGGGGCCATAGCCCTCCCAATCAACCAGGTACTGAGTACCTCTGCCCCGAGGGCCCTGAGTCGAGGATCCTTCGCACGGTGTAGGCGGGACCGCCGTCAATGATTCGGGGAGGAAGAGCAGGGGGGGTGGGTGGAACCATGAGTGAAGTGATGAAGGGTTTTAGTTGGGATGTGTGGAATACGGGGTGGATTCGGAGTGCCGCAGGCAGCTGGAGCCGGTAGGTGACAGGATTGATTTTGAGATGGATGCGGTATGGTCCGATGAATCTGGGTGACAGTTTCTTGGATTCGGTGTGTAGATGGAGGTTCCTTGTGGATAGCCAGACCTTGTCACCTACGTTGTACAACCGTCCCGGGGGGTGTCGACGGCGATGTTGAGTAGTGTAACGTGTGTTGGCTCGTCGGATGGCTTGGTTCGCCAACGTCCAGAGCCGCCGACCTGCGGACCAACTGTTGGGCTGAGGGTACATCAACCTCCGGTTCTTGGTGTTCGAACATCGGAGGTTGGAAACCGTGGCATACCTCAAACGGACTGAGATTGGTGGCAGATGAGACGTGCAGGTTGTGGGACAACTCAGCCCATAGGAGGTAGCAAGCCCAGGAGCGCAGACGATCTGCCACAAAACACCTTAGATAGCGCTCCAGTTGTTGGTTGGTCCGCTCCGTCTGACCATTGGTCTGGGCATGGTACCCAGAAGATAGGCTACAGGTGGAATGGATCAGACGGCAGAAGGCCTTCCAGAACCGGGCAGTGAACTGTGGCCCCCTGTCCGAGACGATGTCTTTGGGGAACCCATGCAGGCAGACTACGTGCTCTAATATCAGTTCTACAGTGTCCTTGGCTGACGGGAGTCCGGTTAGGGCCACCAGGTGCACGGCTTTGGAGAAACGATCGACGATGGTTAAGATGGTGTTTTTTCCTTCGGATTCCAGCAGGCCCGTGATGAAATCGACGGCAATGTGCGACCAGGGCCGACGAGGAACAGGAAGTGCTTGAAGTTCCCCCGGTGTCGGCTGGTTGGTGTCCTTCGCCCTGGCGCACACTGGGCACGCCTGGACGAATTCCTCAATGTCCCGGGTCATGGAGGGCCACCAGAAAGTGCGCCGGATGAATTGGGTCGTGCGTCTGCTTCCTGGATGTCCGGAGAGGAGTGAGGCGTGGCCCCACTGAATGATTTCCTATCTCATGGGAGGGGGCACGTAGAGTCGTCCAGGCGGCGCACCTGCCGGTTCGTTCTCCGTGGCCTGTGCTTGGCGGACCCTTGTGTCCAGGTCCCAGCGGAGAGGTGCGATGATCTTAGATGGTGGAAGGACAGGCGCGGGCTCTGCCCGGGTGATGTCCTCTTCGTGTTGACGGGAGAGGGCATCGGCCTTGGTGTTTTTTGAACCCGGGCGGTATGACAGATGGAAATTATAATGTTCGAAAAATAGTGCCCATCGCGCCTGTCTCGGATTCAGCTGTTTTAAATTGCGGATAGTGATGAGATTTTGATGATCGGTCCAGACGATGAATGCCCTGGTGCCCTGGAGCCAGTGACGCCATTCCTCCAAAGCCCACTTTATGGCCAGCAGCTCGTGGTCCCCTACCCCGTATCGCTGCTGAGTGGTGTCAAATTTTTTGGAGAAAAAACTACAGGGGTGTAGTTTTTGGTCTGGACCTCGCTGGGAGAGAACAGCCCCAGCGCCCACATCTGAGGCGTCCACCTCCACCTCCGGTCAGGGAGGCGTGTCCTAGTTGCATGGGTTCCCCGGCTCCTGTGTCAACCACGGCAGGAAGTGGAGAACCGACATGTCCAGGTGTGGCATAGGTGGCGGAAGTAGATGGTCGTGGGGGGGTGAAGGTGAAGGCAGGTGCTGGCAGCAGGGTTCTAGGGGCTGGTCTCGGGTGAGAGAGGAGGCGCTGGTCGATCCGCAGGGCTAGCTGGATTAGCCCCTCCAGGGTAGCAGGGAGCTCTCGCCTGGCTAGTTCATCTTTGATCCTGGAGGCCAACCCCTCATAGTAGGATGTCCGGAGCGCTGCATCTCCCCAGGTGGTCTGGACGGCGAGCGTGCGAAATTCAGCTGTATAGCGACTCACGGACAATCCTCCCTGCCGCAGATGGTAAAGCTTTGAGTCGGTCTCCACTTTGCCCGCAGGGTGTTCAAAGGTGAGTTTGAGCTGACGGGTGAATTCGTTGTATGAATGGGCGGTATCTGTATCAGCGCGGATAACTGCCGTGGCCCACTCTGCTGCCTGCCCCGTTAGCAACGAAACGAGTAGTGCAATGCGTAGCCGGTCGGTGGAGTACCTGGTGGAATTGAACTCAAACACCAACTCGAGCGCTGTCAAAAACACACTGCATTTCCCGTCCGTGCCATTCCATTTCTCTGGGAGAGAAAGAAAAACATCAGAAGGAGGGGTGGAGGGGGGATGAGGCGGCGCTGCGGCCTCCGCGGCGTGCGACCGGGCAGCCGCGTCATCAACAACCGCGCGGAGATCCGCATTCTGGCGCCGGAGCTCGGCAACCTCGCGGCGCAGAGAAGCGAGCTCTCCGGTTAGCTGATTGATTAGCGCGGCACGCTGATCCACAACGCCGCAGAGACGCGCATGATCCGCTGGGTTCACCGCGGAAGGCTCAGTCATTCTGTCACGGATGTACTAACCTGAGGGACCAGAAGACATAGCTTTAGCGGTTAGCCCAATGTAGCGTGGATGGTGAACCCAAACGCGGAGAGAAGCGAGTAGGTAGGATATCCCCGCGATTTAGTTTAAGGACTCTCACAAAGGGTGAGCAATGGAAAAACACAAATTTAACCCGCGTCCTGTAAATGCACACATAATAGCAGAAAGCAATAACCCAGAATTGGTGAGTACTCACGGTTTGGTTGATCGCAGCACGAACCGACATGGGCCGAACTCAATGACTGAGCGTTCTACTATGGTTTCCTTTTATACTTCCTGATTCACAACCGCTCTACTTCCGGGTCCTAGTGCCGGTCGTGGATTGAGTGTGCATGACAAGCAGAAAGTTATTCTGCTTAATATTTGTAATTGTTTAATTTAAAATTCATGAACATGAACTGTACATTTAATGAACATGTGCTGAATGTTTACAGAATAGAAACACATTAAATTTCTGATGGCATTTTAACTGCAACGGGAATACTGTCATGCTTCTGTGTTCCCATGACTTCAGGGTTAATGTTTAATTTAAGTCCTTTACTTTTAAATACACCACAACTCTGCATGCATCTTTAAATACTTTCAGATCCCAATACACTTGGCAGCCATTCTGTGCAAGTCCTCAAGTTTAAGTTTGTTTCTCTGTTTTTTAGGCTGTATTTGATTTTAAGTGTGTAAGTATGCAAAGGATTAAAGTGCAAGATTAAACAATCATTTATTCTATATACAGTTTATCCTGTTCAGGGTTGCAGGAAGCCTGGAGCTTTCACGGGGACTCAGGGCATGATAAAGGGTACACCCTGGATGAGCACACACACATTATGGGGAATTTGGAATGCCAAGTAGCCTAATTTGCATGTCTTTGGATTGTGGGAGGAGGCCCACCAAACACCAGGAGAACATTCAAACGAAGACCTGGAGTGGGAATTGAACCCTCAAATCTGGAAGTACAACGCCACAGCGCTAGCCACTACACCACCGTGCCACCTTGAATAAACTCACTCACTCAACAACCCCATCCATCCATCCATCTATCTATCTATCTATCTATCTATCTATCTATCTTCTACACCACTTTATTCTGTATTCAGGGTCATGTGGGGCCTAGAGCCTATCCCAGGAGATCTACTGTAGGGCACAAGGCGGGATCCACCCTGGATAGGGTTCCAATCCATCGCAGGGCACACACACATACACTCGCACACTCGTTCGCACACTACGGGCAATTTGGGAACGCCAATTAGCCTAATCTGCAGGTCTTTGAACTGTGGGAGGAAACCGGAGTACCTGGAGGAAACCCATCAAGAACGGCCAGAACATGCCCATAGGGCCACAATGAATAAGATTATGTTTAAAAAAAGACCCTTGAGAGAGTTTTTATAATAGAATAAGTAGGGCAAAAAAAAAGAAGGTTTCTACCATTATGGAAGCATGTGTAGGAAGAGTTTTAGATAGAGTCTCAGTTTTAGACTGAGGACCACGCAGTTCTACCACTAAGGACTTTTCAGTCACAGACCGCAGCCAGCAGGAGGACGTTCCTTCGGTTACTCTATACGCAAGCATCAAAAGCTTGAACTACAGGATCACTGGAGTGAGAAAACGTGTACAAGGAGGAACGTACAGCATAGTATATATAGACAAGGAGGAACGTACACAGAGGTGGAAAGAGTAATAAAATTTTGTACTCAAGTACAAGTACTGTTACTTCAGTGAAATTTTACTTAAGTACAAGTAAAGTTACCATTATAAAAATCTACTCAAGTAAAAGTAAAAAGTAGCTCATTAAAAAATGTACTCAGAGTAAAAGTTACCGAGTTACTTTTTTATTTAAATTTTTTTTAACAGCGGGGGTGGGTTGAGGCATTCTAGCATAGTTCAAAAAAAGATGAGCAGATATAAATCTCAAACTAGTTGTTTTTAACTGAAGGAACACCTTTGCATAATAAAGCTGTTGTCTTTCTTGTGCTTGAAAATCAAAGTGGTCACTTAAATATGGTGTTACGTCCCAGTCTAGGGTCATACAGCAAAAGAATGGTTCAGGGTTCTATTTTAAACTGTATGGAAATGGTGGTATATGGCAGAAAGAACTAGATCCAATCATTAACTGATGAAATAATGAGGTTTGTATATATATATATATATATATATATATATATATATATATATATAATGTATATACACACACACATACATACACACACACACACACACAAGGAGGATCAGATATAATATAATATAATATAATATTTAGTTATATTTTTTATTTTTTGCAGATTACCTGCAAAAAATAAAAAAACAAAAATACAGGTACCTTCCCGGACTCCCTAAACCAAAAACAGTGAAATTATCTATAAATATATACAAAGACCAACCAAACCAAAGGGACAAAGCAATAATCAAAGTCAATTGGAGGCAAAAAGTCAAACCGGAATACACAACTAAATATCAAAACGCCAAAATCACAACCTCTTTCCTCTTTCCCGCGTCTCTCTCCGGTTTATATATGGTCGCGCTAGTCGATGACGTCACTCAGGGCGGAAGCGACCGTGTGGAAGGTCAGGTGATGCCGATGTCAGAAAACCTGGAGTGGAGTCTGGAGCGGCGCGCGACCAGGACATGATACACACACGCGGCGCAACGGAGCATTTATACAAAGCATAATATTTTTATTATTTTAGCATTTTCATTCATTTATTTTTTACTCAGTAGCGAATATGATTTAAAATGTAGTGAATTACAATACTTCAAACAAAATGTACTTAAGTAAAAGTAAAATTACAGATTTTTAAAACTACTTAAAAAAGTAGAAATACACAAAAGAGCTACTCAATTACAGTAACGCGAGTAAATGTAATTCGTTACTTTCCACCTCTGAACGTACAGCATAGTATATATAGACAAGGAGGAACGTACAGCATAGTATATACAGTAGGAACGTACAGCATAGTATATACAGTAGGAACGTACTGTACAGTATAGTATATATATACATTTCAGTAAATGCCTCAGTGATGTACTAGAGAAGCAACAAGGTAGAATGGATGAGCCGTGAGACTGAGTGCCTGAACTGTTATATAATCACATAGGTACAGTAGAAATCCTTCTGCCACCACAATGTGGTCTGTGTTTACTGACCCTCTGCGATCTGCCTTGAGGCATCACCCATGCTCAACATTATTAAAACTGTTTTTATTCCATGAGTTAAACAAAATGACAGAAAAGCTCAGTTATAACAATCTAATTAATAGAAACCAATTAGTCCCGAACATGCTACCAACACCATTAAAGGTCAAACGGTTAAATATTAGATCTGTTACAGCTGTTTCATTACCGATTTAATGTACCGTGTCTAACAGAGATTGGATTAGATCAGATGAGTACATAACTATAAATAAGTAACTCCCCGCACCCCACCCCACTTCCCCTTGGATACAGCTACTGTATTTACCCCGCACATGTCTAAGTGGCTGAGTAGGAGGCGTCGTAGCTATTAATACGGCTGCCATAGACATTATACAGACATCTGCATATGGCTTTATCTCAGTGGAAACTCCTTTTTGTAATAACATAGTTTTCTGCATGCATTTGCACTCATTAATATTTACACAACACCCGGACGCTATTCTGAATTTATATACTTTACTGTATGACTTCCAAGTATATCTAGTGGAAAAAGCAATATTTGGAGGTGTCACAATGGCTTAGTGGTTAGCACCAGGTTCCGAGTTCAATTCCTGCCTCAGGTCAGTGTGCATGTTCTCCCTGTGCTTGATGGGTTTCCTCCAGGTACTCTGGTTTCCTCACATGCAGATTAGGCTGATTGGCAATTTCGAAGTTGCCCGTAGAGCTCTGTGATGGATTGTCCAGGCTGTACCCTGTCTAGTGCCCTACTGTAAGTCTCCTGGGATAGGCTCCAGGCTCCCTGCAACCTTGTACGCAGGATAAAGTGGAACAGATGATGAGTGAATGAGCAATAATTGAAACCTTGGATATTTTGGAGACTTTAAAATATTATTCCAGATAATTCACAATATCTGCTGAGATCGGTTTGTGTGTCTGTCGCAGATACTCCCTGCGTTTGTCACGAACATTAAAGATTATTATTGAACACATAAGTCTGTTTTACCACAATCTGGAACGATCTCAGACCACAACCTCGTCTCATTTGAACTATATCTTAATCCTGTGCGTTATCTTGTTTTTGCACTGAATGTCAAATCACTCTGTATACAGATTTATAAAAATAACTTTAAAAAATCCTAGATTTGCTGCTGTAAAATCTGCTGTAATATACACTGGATAATGTTGACCTACTGTATATAAAAACAAATAAACAAACATGAGAAAAACCTACAGTAAGGACCTTGGTGTAATTATTATAAACATGTTTAAACAGAACCACTTGAATGTTTTAAATGTTAATAATGGAATGGCAAGTCTTATCAATAATAAAAAGAAAATCTCTTACTGCTGCTAGCTCAGCATAACTATATTTTTTCTATTTAGAATGTGATAAATGTTTACTGGTAATTAAAAAGCTTCCACAACATAAATACTAACAGTTGGCAGAAACCACGATTTTGCATGACTATGATTTCTGTACATGACAAAATTGAAAATATGAGATACAATATGCAGAGTGTGCATATAATTTCAAACAAGTCAGAATCTATAAACAAGGTTTGTTCAAGTGAAACTGGGACTTGTGATGAATTTTATTCCGAATGAAGGCTTAAAACTGATTAACGTTTATATATATAAGACTACAAGAACAGTATGGTGATGAGAGTCTTAGCCACATTAAAACATTTGAATGGGGCAAAAACAAAAAAAACACCCAGCCATCAGTGAATCTCGGCCAAGAGGAACACCTGATCCTTGAAAATCCAAGGATAACTTGTCATCAACTTGCAGAAGACACACATCTGTCTGTAGGAACTGTACACACAATTCACAAACACCACTTGCACATTACAGGAACTCAGCTGGGAGTTATCCAACATCTGCATACAGTCCTGAACTCTGCTGCAAGCCCTTTCCACATGTTTGGGGTAATAAAGGAGTTCCTGGGAGGCCAGCATTTCAGTTGTGAAGAGGCAGTCAATGAGGCAGTCTTATCATGGCTCCAGCATACTGAGAATTCTTTCTACCTTGATGGTGTCCAAGCACTAGTGAAACACTGTGATAAGAGCATTAGTGTAGCAGAGGACAATATACTGTACAGCATAGAGATAAATAAAAGGATTTTTTTCTCGTAACTCTCATGACTGTGTCCTGTTATTCTGCACAATCAAAATTCCCAGTTTGACTTAAACGCCTGTCATATATCAGTGGAATAATTACAATTATTAACCTAAATCCAAAATAAGTAGTTAGTTTCACTGATCCCCTTATTAAAGTGATCTACATAAAAAAAAATCTAACTTTATATAAGTCCACCCTTAGCTACTAAAACTTTTAAACTAGTAGCTACTGTAGCTAAACATCGATTATGAAACCAAAACTTGTCCCATGTGAATCGCTAAACTACAGGCCATTTTCAAACCTCTTATTTATCAAGGACACGTCCTAGAACATGGTCTGGGCTACATATCATGTGAATCAGGTCAGGTGGCTTTTGTAAAGGTGGAATTGATCAGGTAGGTGAGTTCAATAACAGTTACTCACCTTACCTGCCAGATTACCAATGGAATCACCACTCTTTACATCCATGCTGAGCTGGGAAGCATGTCAAACCATATGATACATCAAACTTCACATTACATTACACATTACACACTCAAGAAACCTGAGGCTACAGCGGGGCACAGAACTAGGAAAAGCAAGGTAAAGTTTTTATACTATAACTATATTAAATAATGTTATTTCTGTATGTGGCCTAATAAGCATTTAAAATCTGCCGTGTATGAATCAGCTATTTATTTTCAGCCGACTTCTGCTGTTTTTCCAGCCATTCAGTAGATGAAGCTAAACAGAAGCTGTCTGAGATGACTTATCTCTCTCAGGCCCAGATAGATACAGTCACTCATGTGATACCCAACTGCCTGGACAGCTATGATTAAGTGATTACCTTATTTTCTCTACAACAACCAGAGGATTTAATTTCTGAGCTCTGGATAAGCAGGCTGGGAGGGAAAAAAAACATCCTGGTACTTTATTAATGAGGGGAGAGCTAATGGTTTACATCACAAGGGGACCGGATGAACAGATGGACTGAATGAATTATATAACTTATAATCTTCATTAAGTCGATAGTGGATTTACTCCAACCGGCGAAGTCTCTTACTGCTACAGTAGTTTGGTTCCACATATTCCTTTGTAAACTATATTTGACGGTAAAATCAAAAAATTTAAATAAAGACATGCAAACTACTGACATGTACAGATCAATCTGACTGCCCTGTATTTTGAAGGCAGGCTTAGAGTACTTAATATTTGTTTGATAAATTGTTTAGATACGGCACTATTTATGTAATGACAAATCCATCCATCGATCCATCCATCATCTATACCGCTTATCCCGTGTAGGGTTGCAAGGTTGGAGTAGAGCCAAACCCAGACAACCTTGGATGGAGTGTCAACCTACTGCAGGGAAAATACACACACACACACACAAACCCCCCCCCCCCCCCACACACACACACAGCAGGCAATTTGGAAACACCAAATGTCCAAATGTACACTGCATGTCTTTGGATTGTGGGAGGAAACTGGTATACCCGAATATATCACACACAGAGACCAGAAACAAGATTTGAACTTACAGTACAACATTTGATATGCAAAGCGATAGGAGTGACCACGTACCCACCATGCTACTGAAAACTGAAAAATTGGCATATACCGTAAAAATTGGCATAACTTTAGTGTTTTTTAGTGATAATACTACTACAACTACTACTAATAACAATGTTACAATGTTCCATGGTTATTAATATGATGATGATGATTATTATTATAGTAGTAGTATTATCGGTGAAACATCAATGACTATCAAAGATACAATGTAGCATGTAGTGTGTGTGTGTGTGTGTGTGTGTGTGTGTGTGTGTGTGTGTGTGTGTCTGTGTATGACTTCGTGCCCTAAGTCTGCTGTGTATCATGTTATTGTATTACATAATACATTATAACATTATTATTATTATTATTATTATTATTATTATTATTATTATTATTATCAGTAGTATTAGTAGTGTTACCAATGAGACATTAATGATTATCAAGGATACAATATATATTGTTAATGTATGACAAAATACATTGTAACATTATTACTATTACTATTATTATTATTATTAGTAGTAGTAGTAGTAGTAGTAGTAGTAGTAGTAGTAGTAGTAGTTGTAGTAGTATAGTGTTATTATATATTAGCATATATGTTATCAATGGGGCATCAATGATTATCACTGATACAGTGTATCATGTTATTGCATTACCTAATACATTGTAACATTGTTACTTTTATTATTATTATTATTATTATTTTTAATTATTATTATTATTATTGTTATTATCAGTAGTATTTGTAGTGTTACCAATGAGACATTAATGATTATCAAGGATACAATATATATTGTTAATGTATGACAAAATACATTGTAACATGATCACTATTATTAATATTATTATTATTATTATTAGTAGTAGTAGTAGTAGTAGTATAGTATGTTATTATATATTAGCATATATGTTATCAATGGAACGTCAATGATTATAACTGATACAGTGTATCATGTTATTGTATTACATAATAAATTGTAACATTATTATTATTATTATTATTATTATTATTATTATTAGGAGTAGTAGAAGTAGTATATTATTATATATTAGTATATATGTTATCAATGGGGCATCAATGATTATCACTGATACAGTGTATCATGTTATTGCATTACCTAATACATTGTAACATTGTTACTTTTATTATTATTATTATTATTATTATTATTATTATTGTTGTTGTTGTTAGTAGTACTGTTATTAATGAGACATCAATGATACATTGTGACATTATTTGTTATCATTAATTGTTACATGTTACATTACTATTATTATTATTATTATTAGTAGTAGTAGTAGTATTAGTATATTAAGATATTAATATACACTGTATTAGTATATATGTTACCAATGGACATCATCATGTATTAGTAGTAGTATGACATAACCGTTTAATGGTTTATTAGTAATGTTTTATTGAAAGTTACACGATTTAAGTCCTGTAACAGCCCCCTTTAGCCCTTTAATCTCACCACCAGCTGCCCCTGTGTGTGTGTGTGTGTGTGTGTGTATATAAATGTATACATTCACACCAACTGTATCACCGAAATCCTTGAGAACAAACTGCTGATTGAGATCGACCTCGAACCCCGCCTCCTCCTCCTCCTGGAACGCGCTGGCCCCGCCCATCTCTGATCAATAATTCATGAGTCGGTCCGGGCAGAGCTGGAGGTGTCCGCGTGCGTGCGTTCTCGAGTTTGTATTTAATGGATCATATGTGGATGACGTTAAAGCGCCGCACAGCTCGACGGAGTGAGTGACGGAGAGAGAGAGAGTGAGAGAGAGTGAGAGAGAGAGAGATCCGGCCGACTGACTGACTGCGGGTCGATGTGAGGCTCGTGCGGATCCGAGTTGAAGCAGAGACACTGTACATGAACAGCAGCGCAGAGGAACCGGTGCGATTAAAGGAAGTAAAACGATAACACACGCGGGAAAGGTAGGTAGATATGGGCAAGAATTCCGCGCACACACACACACACACACATCGTGGATCCGAGGATCGTCTTAACATCGACTCTGGGTTGAGCTGTTATCGAGGATCAGCCTGGAGACATGCAGTGATCTGAGCTTCTGAGTTTTGCATGGAGAGCTCTGCCTGGAGCATACTGTACTGTTGCATTGCAATATGCTGCTTCTGTGTGTGTGTGTGTGTGTGTGTCTTTATCAGATAACCAGGTGAATGATGGACTGCTGGTACAGACATCCCTTTCCCTCCCTAGCTTTCTTCTTCTTCTTCTTCTACCCACACTGCAAATGCGGTCATCAGTACCCTGTTAAAGGAAATGGCTCAACAAAATTTGAGTTTAAATCACCAAGGTCAATTCAAACCAACTTCCGACGCTTATGTCAAAAGCAGTAAAAAGTATGCATATTGTAAATAAAATAAATATATCAGATTGATTTTTCATGACTACTAAAACAGTGGATTTGATTGCTTGAGGTGATTAGGCTGCTGTGTACTGTATGAAAGTAATGATGCAAATGTGCCAAGGTTATCTTGTTTCTTCTCCCTCCTCCCCCCTAACCGCGTACCGAAAAGTACGAAGAGATCCCGCCAATCTGATACTCGGGATCGTTACCGTGCCGACAGCAAATAATGGTGCATCAGATACTATTGCAGAGAGGGACAGAGATAAGAGAGACAGAAAACAACAATAACTTTCTAGCTTGGAATTGGATTTGTAAAGGATTTATTTATTTATTTTTTGGAAGTGGAAAGTTTACTTTATTAAAAAGACATATTTGTTACATTAGATTTGATTGAGGTTATCCTTGTAATCTAAGTGAAGGAGTTTGTTAATGAAATGAGCTGCGGTTTTGTGTACTGTATGTCTTGTCTATCAGCTGTCAAAGTTTTTAGTACTGATATCATTAGAGAAGAAATTATTGGCATCGCTGCATACTGTACAGTAGGTATTGTGGAATCTGTAACAGTGAACTGTATAATACTTGAATAATAATAATAATAATAATAATAATAATTTAGGGCTCTTCTTTTACCCGTCTCATCCTCCTTCTCCTTATACGTCCACTGACACATCACAGTTATCACACAACTTCAATAACAGGTAATTAATGACAATTAAACCTTTTAAAAGCTTTCTTTCTTTAACCTATAAGCTGCTCACCCATGTTGTTCCATAGTGTATAGGTAGAATACATAGTCCAGCTGTGAATGTTGTCTTTTAAGCTTTTATCTATTAACACAAGCTAAGCTGGGAATAGTTTCCATGCTCATTCCATTAAGCAAACAGGAACTGCACAGGAACTGGTGCAAGGTGATAACACACACTTATTTTGGACGAGGCATAGCCAATGACAGGCCCTTTTTGATACTGTCATTTTTGGCATTAGGTAATACCGGACGCTTAATGAATGCATATTTGGAGATTTTTCTTTTTCACAATCACTGGTCGTTTAAATGCTTTTAGGCCTTTGTTTCTGTAAGTAGTTAAAATGATGATTTTGCCAGTAGCCCTACAGGCTTCTGTGCGTGTTTTGGCGAACACTAGCTTTGATGTGGCAGCCTCGGTCGCCTCGCTTCTCTTTGCTGTTCTGAGAAATGCATGTTTCCTGTCTCTCGCTGTTTTATTTTTCCTGCCTCTGCATCATATTTTAGTCTTTTCCCTCCCACTACCTTCATCTACCTCAAATTGAATGTTATCAAAAAGGGGAAAAAAAGGTCAGAAAATGGCAGAAGCAGAAGCAGAGGTGCCCAGATGCCAACTCATACTTTTCAGATGTATTGGAAATGGAAGGTGAAGTAAACTGCCAATCAGGGGCCACACTCCGGGGGCTCTTAGGCTTTTTATACGCTTGGTTATGAACTGATTTTGAAAGTCAGAGTGCAAATGTGTTTTGATGTGTTTTTAGATTGCTTTTGGAGAGAGTGTGATGGAGAGAGAGCGATCTGTTTACGAAGCACAAATTGCATTGTCACAGTCTACACTGTCATGTTTTCTTTTTAATCGAACTTCTACTCGAATAGTTAGTTCCCCATAAATATCACTCTGGATCTTTAGAAGCGCTTTCAGTGCCAGATTTCTATACAGCACATTTCGAAAGCATTCAGAGCATTACAATTCTTGTCATTTTGTTACATTACAGGCGGCTCTAGTTAACTTTTCTGCCCCCAAATAAACATTTTCAAGGCAATAAAAAAAAAAAAAAATCTATTTCAAAACAAAACATCATTTACATAATTATATCAAGGAACAAATCTAACAATACATGTTTGAACAACAAAAAACAAACAAACAAACAAAGCATTTTCAGGATTGTGCTGTTTGATATTCTGAATACAGCAACTCAATCATTTACTATAATAATAATTGATAGTATAGTATATGGTAAAATAATAATTTACCATAGTAATATTAAGTCATTGTCTTGAAATAGTAAATTTACAACCATTGAGTTTAGAAAGTAATTCGTCCTACAATTCAAATTGTTGTTTTTGGTCTTTCGGCTGCCCCCTGTCAAGGGGTCGCCACAGCGGACCATCAGATCTGCACACAACATGGCAGAGGTTTTCCACCGGATGCCCTTCCTGAAACAACCCTACAGTCTTTGTACTGGCACTGGATCCAGTGGCTGGGGTTTGAATCCAGACCTTCCTCATGGCGGGAAGAAACCTACCACTAAGCAACCAATGCCATGTACAGTCCGAATTCTATGGTAAAAATAACAATTACACAGATCAGCCTACACCACCACCACAAGGAGGATTCAACAGCATTGATTATCAATTATATACCAGTAGACTGGTGACAGGATCATGGGCATCCAAGGCTCATCTCTGCATCCCGGGGACCAAAGGCCAACATAGCCAGTCAGATCCCACAGAAAAGCCAACATGCCAAAAAAGGTCACTACTGGTCACAAA
Organism: Channallabes apus; assembly: GCA_030522415.1. Taxonomy (NCBI): domain Eukaryota; kingdom Metazoa; phylum Chordata; class Actinopteri; order Siluriformes; family Clariidae; genus Channallabes; species Channallabes apus. Next base: position 37,784,402 of record CM060104.1, read on the forward strand.
GGAAAGGCACCAGAACACCCAGTTCACAGGATTAGTTACTTGTCAAGACATTGGACTGCCTCTTTGAAACTTGGTGTTTGGTGTTCTGGAGCACTCAGGTGTATGTCTGTGTCATGCCAGGAAGAAAGGATATCAGCCATGACCTCAGAAGCAGTTTTTGCTGCTCATCACACTGGGAAGGCCATCTCCATACAATATGGAAGTCACCGTTTTATACTGAGAAGGATTGTTTACAAATGAAGAGCCTTCAAGGCAATCGTCCCAGGAGTGGGTGTTGAGTGTCCCGGCCAATTCAGTCCAAGGTTAAATTGCATAGCACCACGTTTAGTGAAAGGCAAACCTGGTATAAAAAAAAAAGACAAAAACAGTATGGTGTTGGAGGGGTGTTGACTTGGGCTTGTCTTGTAGCCCTAAAGACCTTGCAGTTGTCAACGCTTTGTATTTTGTTGCAAACCAAACATCCAAACCAGTGTGTTAGACTGCTTAAGTGAAAGACACAATTCTCTCCTGTCCTGAGATGCAACCCTGTTTTTTTTTGCAATCCTCTCTTTGGTGGTCAATTGGGATCCACTGTGAATTTGACCCAGGTTTCCTGGCAAATGTCTCTAACGTACTGTATATTCTCAAGCGAAATTAAATTGCCATTGCGTTCACGCACCATCAAGCAGTCACATAGTGAAATGTAGGAAAAAACACAGAACCAAATGGAGTATGAAATTGCGAATATTGACTTTTCTTGTTTTAAGTGGCAATTAAAGCAGTCTGTCTGAATCTGGCCTGCCGGCTATGTAACCTTTATCAGTCCTCAGAGGGAGAAGTGCAGGGTTGATATCACTCCAGGGTTACAGGTGAGATCGAGGAGCTCTTTCTGACCCTCATCACATACCAATGCTACTCTTGATTGTGCAGAATAACATAAGGATAAAAACTCCGTGTAATTCTCTATATAATCCCCTGCTACACTATTGCACTTATCCCAGTGTTTCACTAGCGCTTAGATACCATGAAGCTTGCAAACTTTTTACAGCCATGATCGTCCTGCCTATTACAGCATGCATTCGGCATGGCACTATTTCAATACACTTATGCAACGTCCAGAGTCGCATTAATTCCCCTCCAACGTCTTATATTGATGATGGGAGAGTCGGACCTATGTGTAAAACCTTCTTCAGCACAATTCCAAAGATTCTCCACAGGGTTAAGTTCTGGACTCTCTGCCAATCCATGTGTGAAAATGATTTCTTATGGACCCTGAACCACTCTTTAACAATTTGAGCCTAATGAATCCAGACTTGGAATATTCCGATGCCATCAAGGGAAAAAAAATCCATTGATGGAAAAACCTGGTCATTCAGTATGTTCAGGTCATCAGCTGACCTCATTTGTTGGGCGCATAAGGTTGCTGAGCCTTGACCTGACCAACTGAAGTCACCCCAGATCATAAGACTGACTCTACAGATTTGTACGCTAAGCACTGCTTCACATCATTTTGGAACAGGGTAAATCTGGACTAGATTCAGGCTATTCAGACTAGATATCTGTTTAGTCCCAATCCCTTGAATAATGGTGGAAATGCTCTTACATTAAACATACTGTATCCATGAGTTGTACTTTTCCATCCATATCCTGTCCTCAAAGATATGGACTTTGGTGGCTCAATGGTACAGTAGGTTGCTTGCCTGCCATGTGGACGGCCCAGGTTCAATTCACAAACCTCAGACATTGGATGCAGTGCTGGTCCCGAGCCCAGATAGAAAAAAAAAAAAAAGTTGTAATCAACTTGGTGTAAAACCTGAGCCAACTTGTGTGCGGATTGGATGGTCCGCTGTGGTGACCCCTTGACGGGAGCCAACAACAACATTTCTTCCTCGTGGATGATGGGTCACCACTACTCTTCCAGGTTTTAATGATGCGTTTTACAATTTTAGTCATTTCAACAATCACAGAGTAACATCTTTGCCTTGACCACAGGTTAAGTCTTCTGACGTGATTGTTTAAGAAGTGAGAAACTCCTTACTGCATCAGTTAGGGTTAAATAACTTGTTGCCTGCTGGACCATATTAATCACTGCAGTAATTATCCAATGGAAGGGTCTAACCTATTTGTTTAATTAAATCCAGGTGGTGATTTATTAATGTTTTTTGGCCAGACATCATACAGTATTAATGAATGTAAGATATCTTGTGTAGATGCTCCTGCATATAACTCACAAATAAATTAGATTTTGTATCCAGTAATAAATAAAGCTCCATTATAGTAACGTAAATGACATTTCATGGATATTATTTCTTCCGGTAACAGATTCGGACTTAACTATTTACAGGCACGCTGATCTGATAAGGTGTGTGTTTACACATTTAATCAGAACATAATTTTTTTCACGATTGGTTCGAAATCTAATGGAAATGTAGTAGAAAAAGAAGAATGTTTTTTCTAACTTCTTTGTTCTAACTTTCAATTTATTTAATAGAAGAGAATGACCATGCATATTATTATTCTTTTTGCTCATAGAGACAACCAACAACCAGAAAAACACATGATCATACTGTATGTATCCGTGCTATTTCTTTGCCTATGTGACCCATTTTTAATTTTTTTTTTACGTTTTGAGCTCAGTCATGTTTGTTTGGTTGGCTAAAATGAAATAAATTTCAGTTATTCATATACTGCCTACATATACTGTGTGAAAAAAAAAAAGGATATGTCACTCTATTCTGCCCAAACCTGAGGTCTGTATATACTGTACAGTGTCATCAAGAAATCTATACAATGTATTCTTCTGGAAAAGAACTTATTTATCGCTATACGTTATATATTGATATACAGTATATGACAATAATATGGGCGACATACTGTACTGGCTTTGTGGTTAGCACTGTCACCTTGCACCTCCAGGGTCTGGGTTCGATTCCCGCCACAGTGTGCATGGAGTTTGCATGTTCTCCCTGTGTTTGGTGGGTTTCCTCCGTGTACTCTGGTTTCCTCCCACAGTCCAAAGACATGCAGGTTATTTTGCGTGTAATGTTTGGCTTTCCTGAAACTGCCCCTGTAGAGTTTGTGTGTGTGTGAGAATGAGTGTTTATGTGCCGTGGCATAGGCTCCAGTCCCCCTGCGACCCCGTATACGGTATAGACGGTGAGTGATAATTTTATGATGCTTGGAGTTTTAAGGGCTCCGATTTAATATAGATATAGTATATAATATATCATATAGAGTTCTGATTGAGATGGTACCATGATGCACTTTTATTCTGATTATAAATGAAATATTGTGGTCCATATAAATACCTGCATTTTGCTTTTGATTGTGTAAAACTGCTTTGTGACAATGACTGATGTTAAAATTGCTATACAAGTTAAATTGAATTGAAGTTTGGCGAGGCAGCGCGGTGGTGTAGTGGTTAGCACTGTCGCCTTGCACCTCCAGGGTCTGGGTTCGATTCCCCGGCCAGGCTCGATTCCCGTCTCTGTGTGCATGGAGTTTGCATGTTCTCCCCGTGCTTGGTGGGTTTCCTCCGGGTACTCCGGTTTCCTCCCACAGTCCAAAGATATGCAGGTTAGGCTAATTGGCGTTCCTAAATTGCCCGTAGTGTGTGATTGGGTGTGTGAGTGTGTGTATGTGTGTGTGCCCTGCGATGGATTGGCACCCTGTCCAGGGTGTACCCCGCCTAGTGCCCGAAGTCTCCTGGGATAGGCTCCAGGTCCCCCGCGACCCTGAACACAGGATTAAGCGGTATAGAAAATGAATGAATGAATGAAGTTTGGCGAACGCTACAGTACTAAACGCCATGTGTAGCCTCATTGACGTTCTTTAGCATAGTGATAAACGTGGGGATGTGGTGGAGTGTAGACTTGGTTTGTCTGCCTATTTAGACATGAAACAGAGTTCAGTCACCTTTTCTGTAAGGTTACCGCTGTGGCTACTCTTTGCTTTTAATTTGCATGAACTTAAACCACAATAAAAGCACTTTATTTTGACGCCCACGCCGTCGCATCGCGAGCGCTCAACGAGCTACTGCGGAGGAAGCGAATGGTTTTTTGATCTGATCTAATCTAATCTCAAAATGATCAGTTTGGTAGGAAAGATATCAAGTGGTGTAGGTTTGTAGCTGTGACCAACAAAGGAGCGATTCAACTTACTGTACAGTAATTCGCGCAGCGCTAACGGTCCTACGCACGATAACCTCATGGTGATCCGTTACTGGTAGCAGCACAGAGAGTGGACGTGTTTTGGTCTTTACAGTACCTCGGTCTAACTCCTTGTGATGAAACTCCATTAGCAGGAGAGTGGGTGTAGGATTGGTGTAAAAAGCGTAGCAATGTTTGGAGGAGAAGTGTGACTGGATGACTCGGCGTTTATTGTGACGAGAACATCTTCCTGAATTTCACAGCATGTCACTAGACACGATTCAGCCTGTATGAGATAAAGGTAGTATAGACGGGACAGTGGAATCTGACAGAGCTGGATCGTACTGTAGTAGTGGCAGTAGGAGTGGCTGGAGGCTTATTGGCACGTGAACGCGTGCGCGCGTCCAATTCCGGCTGATTTAATCCAGCTTCATTCCTACAGTTCTTAGGATAATCTCACGATTCGCATGAAATAAATCAGTCCCAAAATATGAACGAATAAATATAGATTCTGATGCAACTGCAATAATTGAGAAGATGGTGGCAGATCCTGGAGATGACGTAATGCTTCATAAAAATAGAAATCATGTCCTCTTTCCTCATGGCTGTAGCAGGATTATTGCGAACCGTTCAATGACAAAGCTCCACCGTTATAGATTGTCAGCAGTCCTCCGTGAACTCTGACTCTCAGTACTGGTCCCACTAGAGCCGGTGTTGATTGCCATAACCTCGGGTTTGATGAAGTCCTCCAGCTGCTTCGGATCCACAAGCCTTTTAGAAGTTGCTTTTCAACAAACTTGAATCTTAGTTGGAAATCATTTTTAGAATAAGTTATTTTATCAGGGTGTCAGAATGAATATAAATGTGCCCAGTTTTCAATTATATTTTAATTAAAATAGTAAAGTGTGTCTGTGTGTTTTATTATTATTTTTTTTATAAAGATAGATAAAAAAATATGCAGCTGGTAAGTATTTGGATAGTGAAATGAGTTTTGCTGTTTCCAATTTACGCAGAACATTAAGATTGGAAATAAACTATAGAGAAGTGCGTAATGTCGGATTGAATTCATGCAGTTTATTTTTTTAAACCCTGCTTTGTCTTTTTGTCCTTAAAAACAATTTGAATCTGTTTGTTATTATTTAGTAAATGTTCTTCGCAGTTAATTGGTCCCTGAAGGCTCCAACTGACAGACGAGGCAGATTAGAGTTCTGTCAGGCTTTTACTGCCTATAGTGCGTGAGTTCAGATTTCCGCCTGTTTGCTGGTTATTAGTAAAACCTGATGAGGACATTTCTTTTCCTGGCGTCCTCCTTGTTTCTCTCGCATGCAAACTTGTGCATACTTTTTCCTTACGTTCCTCTTTTTAAGGCGGCACGGTGGCATCGTGTTTAGCACCGTCGCCTTGCACCAGCAGGGTCTGGGGTTCAATTCCCATCACATCCATGGGTCTGTGTGCGTGGATGTTCTCCCTGTGCTTGGTGGGTTTCCTCCCCCCAGTCTGAAGACATTCAGGTTAGCCTAATTGGTGTTCCCAAATTGTGAACGAGTGTGCGTGTATGTGCCATGCGATGGTTTGGCACCCCGTCCAGGGCAACCCCGCCTCGTGCCCTAAGTCGCCCGGGATAAGCTCCAGACCCCCACAACCCTGTACAGTATATACAAGATAAAGCAGAATAGACAATTCCATGTTGCCCCATACATCTTTTTCATTTGCTCATTGGTTTACTAGTTGTTTACATTCTGTACAGCATGCTCAGAAAGATTCGATCGCTTGCAAATTCACAAGAGTTTGCTTTTTTGGATCCCCTCGGCCGGGATCGTCATTCACAGTACGGCTCTTCGCATGATTTACAGTGGATAAGCACCTCTTCACCATACTGTGCTTCCTCTTTACTTGTCAACCTTCATTCCCAGAAATGTCATCATAAGTCCCAGTTTGACTTGAACGTCCCTTGTCTGTGCTGAAAATATGAGCAAAACCTTTAAATGAAGTAAATATCTGACAACCGATTATTTAGTACAGGAGACGTCTCCTGTAATGGCTGATGAGATTGGACAATACAGAGTGAGAAAGAGGGCTTAAATTGCTCTTTGGTATCTTGAGATCTTTAGTCTCTGCAGATCCTTCAGGGTCCTCAGTTGTCTGGCCTCCTTCAGCTCATACATGTTTACTCAGGTTCATGCCAGGCGTCTGGGAAGCTCATAGCCAAAGCTTGATTCTGAGCTCACAGAACAATTTTGTATGGAGCGTAATGCATGTTTTAGTAGCATATTCCAGAGCGATGGGCGTGTCAGGGTAAGAAGGGAAGTGCATGGAGTGATGCTCCCATCATGCATAGTGTCCACTGTACACGTCTCTGGAGGCGGCGGGGTTATGATCAGAGTTGGGTATAACATTACTGTAATCTAATTACTTTTCCTGATAATGCAGTAACGCGTTACGTTTTAAACTCCTGTAATTTAATTACAGTTACCAATGTCAATAACATTACAGTACTAGTGTTACAAATGTAGTGTTTAAAAATGAATCAAAAGCCATTTAAAAATCACGTTTTGCGCGGCAGCATCAATTGACGAGCACACGCTTTAAATCAATCGTCAGAGAGCTTTGTAGTTTTACATTTGATGTTGTAATGGGACACGAGGCGCGGTCTTACGGGAAAAGGGGTAATTATTTTTAGAATAAACAGGGAAGGAGAAGGGTTAAAGGAGAGAGGAAGGGAAAAAAGATGAGGATTTTTTAACGCAGGGAGGAAGACCCATATTCATTAACATCAATTATCGCCAGCCGGCCCGATCTCGCGTCCTCGCCCCTTCACGCACCTGCGAAAGGGGAGGACGCCTACTGAGGGAGCCTATGGAGTGAGCGAGAAGCGACAACAGGTTGAGGCGCAGCGCATTACAGTACAGGCGCACGCCGTCACAGATGTTTTCAAAGTAACAGATGTTTGAAAGTAACGTAATTAGTAATCTGATTAATTTGTACATGTAATTAGTATATTTAATTTAAGTATAATTAATTAGTCATTCGTAGTAGATGACGTTTTTCGAGTAACTTCCCCAACATTGGTTATAAACTAGAGTTGCTTCAGCTGCTCAGGTCTAGACTCAGCAGTGTGACAATAATGAGTTTTTGTGACAATAAAATGAAGTCAGCTGACGACCTGAATGTACTGAACGACCATGTTTTCACATCTATGGAGTTTTTCTTCCCTGATGAACTTTGGGACTCAGATTGTGAAAGCGTGGTTCTGGTAGCATGAGGAATCATTTTCACACATTGCGTGCTGTATACTGTATATCCTGCTACATACAGTAGCGTATAGTGCATGTGTAGATGTATTACCAGTGATGCAGTCAGCTTCCCATTATCCTTAACATCAGATATAGAACTTTCAAAACCAACCTCTTGTTTAATGGCCTTCCATTAAACAATAGTGGAAGAGTGAAATGGAATCATGTCTTTTTCCCAGCATATATTGTATGTTTAAGACATTTAGTTTATGTAACACACACACACACACACACACACACAATGAGCACAATTTTCTTATCCTTTAAAGTCCTGCTTTTGATCATTCTCTAGTTCCGACTCTTCAGTAAAAGTTCTTCTCGTGTAATTCAATTACTAGTCAATATAAAATCCATTTCCTTCGTCACAGCGGTTATTGCCTTCTTTGATATTCCTGCAAAACGCCTGTATGCCCTTTTCAGGTATTCCGTTTGCAGGGTCTTGCTTTTAGGGGCTCTTAATGTTTCATTTGATGTGATGGAGGTGCTTGTGGGTGTCATGCGGTGAGGAAGAAACACAATCTCCTGTGGTTATCCTTAGGCCACACTTACTGTAAAGTGCCCTTAAAATGAGAGAGGCCAGTATGTCAGCATTATTCTGCAGGTAGGTGGAGAGTGTGTTTTAATGCATCGGATCAATGTGATTTAATTTTGACCCTCGTGATCTGGCTTCTTGTTACCTGGAGATCTGTTTCGAGGTGCAGCTGGAACGGTTCCTGCATTTTATACTCCGCTGTATATTTCACCAGATTTAATAAATCAGGGTCAGTCCTGAACACGTTCCCTTTTACTTTTGGCTTTGGTGTTGACTTGCTGCTGTTTTTTGTAGGAACCAGGGTTGCTGTCTCCCGGTGCTTTATATAGCAAATAGAGGACACATGCAATACCTAATGAGCTACTAATTAATCGCCTGCTGAATATCCCCTGGGGGGACGGAACTGTCGGAGGGGTTGAAAGAGAGATTGTGAGAATATTGCCCTATGCAAGTGATCTACAGTATTAGAAGCATGAGAGGTGTTCACGTCAAACCGGGACTTTTTCGTTGTGCGTAATAACAGACCGCAGTTATGAGAGTAAAAAATACCTTTATTTCTCTATATGATATAGAAGTTTTCTCAGTACGCCAGAGCCACCAGCGGATATCCTGGCCTTCCGTGTCCAAACGTCCCTTTAACTCCGAAACTCTTAACTCTGGTTCTAAAAGACAAGTGTTGTCCCAGCAACTAATCACCTAATTAACTGCCTTTTCTAAATGAAAGTGGGTGAGCTGGGACAACACTGAAATGTCCAGTGCAGTGGGTCCGCCGGGTCCAGGGTTGGAAAAACTCACTGTATTCTGTGCCTTCGGGAATGTGCATCGGTGAATGATTGTATGTCCAGTTCTCACAGACAGAGGCGTCTCTTCCGTAACATGTTACTATGTTATAAGTCAGTGTATTCAAGGACCAGGCGTTCCACCTCGGCCAGAATCATATTCATAGAAATATAGCCTTTTTAACGTTTTACTGCAGCTGTGCTTGTCTTCTGTGATTGTGAAATAAGTTTTACACCTTCATTCTTTTGCTCATGAGACAAGAAGTCCCGGTTTTACTTGAACGCCCATCATATTTTTTTTTGGTTTTCTTTAACCGGTCAGCCATTATTTCATTTATCCCTTGTACCGCCCTGCTGTGTGCAACAGTAACGTGTAAATGTTAGCACTCCCTCACTTAATTCTATGTGTTTTTGTGTAAAAAAACTGAATAAAAATCATCAGATCGTAGCAAGTATTAGTTTAAGGCAAATATAAAAAACCTCAGAGAAACAACACCATATCATTTTTTCTGCCATTATTTCATTCACTTCTACACCGCTTAATCCTGTGTTCAGGGTCGCGGGGGACCTGGAGCCTATCCCAGGAGACTTCGGGCACTAGGCGGGGTACTCCCTGGACAGGGTGCCAATCCATCGCAGGGCACACACACACTCACACACCCAATCACACACTACGGGCAATTTAGGAACGCCAATTAGCCTAACCTGCATATCTTTGGACTGTGGGAGGAAACCGGAGTACCCGGAGGAAACCCACCAAGCACGGGGAGAACATGCAAACTCCATGCACACAGAGACGGGAATCGAGCCTGGCCGGGGAATCGAACCCAGACCCTGGAGGTGCAAGGCGACAGTGCTAACCACTACACCACCGCGCCGCCTTCTGCCATTATTTATTTAACAAAAATGAAAGACAAAAAGGAAAAGACATGTGGCCAGTACTAAGTACCCCCATGACTCAATAGTCTGTAGATCCACTTTTTTTTTTTAGCAGCAATAACTTGAAGTAATCATTTCCTGTATGACTTCATCAGTCTCTCACATCATTGTGGAGGAATTTTGATCCATTCTTCTTTACAACATTGCTCCAGTTTATTGACGGTTTTGGACATTCGCTTATGCACAGTTCTCTTAAGGTCCTGCCACAGCATTTCTATTGGGTTGAAGTCTGGACTTTGACTAAACCTTGATTTTTTTTTTTTAGCCATTATGATGTGGATTTACTGGTGTGCTTCAGATCATTGTCCCTCGACCAGGTTTTAGCTGTTGGACAGAGGGCCCCACATTTGTCTCTGGTAGACACAGAGTTCATGGTCGACTCAATGACTGAAAGGTTCCCAGGTCTTGTGGCTGCAAGGACAAGCCCAAATCATCACCCCTCCACTGACGTACTTGACAGTGTGTATGAGGTGTTTCTGCTGAAATGCTATTTATTTGTTCCCAAACATCTCCACTTTGGTCTCATCTGTCCATAGGACATTGTTCCAGAAGCCTTAAAAACGTTGTGGTGATGTTAATATGTCAACCTTATGAATGACAACGTTGGTATGAGGTTATTTAAAAAAATTTGAATCACTTTGACGAAACACTGTCAGGAAAACAAAATTGAAGACATGATAATGTTGAATGAAATAAATTAATACCAAAATGATAAACCTGATGGCAAAATTCAAACGCTGGTTGCTCCTGGGGCAGCACTGCATGCTGGACCATAAGGAAACATACTGTTAAAACTCGTAAATGCGCAGTCATACAGTAATAATGAGAACCGTACAAGAAACGCCATATCAGAGTAGAGTAATTTGAAGCTAAGACGCACCTCACTGTAATATTTCTGAAAGACAATGAAACAGAGAGGTTACATTACATCACTAAGGGTTTTGTGACATGAAATACACCTACAGTAGAGCTGTTACAGTATGTCTGTCCCAATGTCTGATCGGAGTTCTCAACCATGTTAGGAACTTAAGGGACCGTGAATGTGGTTGGCTATTGTGTTGATGGATGTTATTCAGCATAAAAGCTCCAAAGAAAGGTTCAGATTCCGTTGTTTTGAGGTTACATTTACATTTTGCAAAACACAAAGTTGTTCCAACGTTGTCATGATGTTTAGCGTCATAGCAATGTTGTTAAATCCAAACTACAATATTCGTCCAACATTAGGGTGTCTGCTAGGTTGCAACTAATAGTGTATTGGCCATCATCTTTGCTTTACATGCAGAAGTTCCTGGGTTCAAATCCCCTTAGAACCAACTATTAAGGAACTGGGGATTTAAGCTTCAGCCATTGCCATTGTTGGGCCCTTAACCGTATCTGCTCCAGGGGTGCTGCTTCATGTTCCTTGTCCTTTGAACACAGTTGTGCTGGGATGCGCAAAGAAAGAATTGTACAGTAATTTATATGTGACAAATAAAGGCTTAGCTTAATTTATATAATTAAGCTGTATTTTTTATTTAATTTTTTTTGTTTGAAACTAAACTAATGTTAAATAGTTTACTGTGGAATTAATCATAAATAAAATACAGTGGAACCTCGGATTACGGGCATAATTCGTTCCGGAAGTGGGCTCATATTTCAAAACACTCGTAAACCAAATTTAATTTTCTCATAGGAAATAATGGAAACTCAAATTATTCATTCTACAGCCCAAAAAAATAAATACATAAAAATTATTAACACAAAATATAAAGTAAAAATAAAACAAATTAACCTGCACTTTACCTTTAAAAAAACAGGGGAGACGATTACCCACAATTCCGCAGCGCAAGAGAGAGAAAGGCCGTTGGCTCAGTTGTGATGACGTGACACTCTGCCTCAAAACAAGAAGCGCATGCGTGATACATGATATTCGGTGGCTAGTAAACTAAGACAATGCTCGTTTTTCAAGTTCAAATGTATTAAAAATCTTTGCTCGTCTTGCGGAACACTCGTAAACCGCGTTACTCGTAATCCGAGGTTACACTGTATATTTTAGCAAATGTACCAATGAGCAAAGTACAGTACCATTAAACATTACCTTTAGTATCTCTAGAGGTTCAGATTGTTGTTTAAAATGCATATATGTATAAATGCTAATCGACCCTGGCATTAGCAAGGAAAACATGCTAACTTATTTACATTCAGCTAGTTAACTTTCAGAAAAAAAACTCCAAATCTACATGGCCCTGTGTGAAAAAGTGATTGCCCCCTTTGTTAAAAAATAACTTAACTGTGGTTTATCACACCTGAGTTCAATTTCTGTAGTCACCCCCAGGCCTGATTACTGCCACACCTGTTTCAATCAAGAAATCACTTAAATAGGAGCTACCTGACACAGAGAAGTAGACCAAAAGCACCTCAAAAGCTAGACATCATGCCAAGGTCCAAAGAAATTCAGGAACAAATGAGAACAAAAGTAATTGAGATCTATCAGTCTGGTAAAGGTTATAAAGCCATTTCTAAAGCTTTGGGACTCCAGCGAACCACAGTGAGAGCCATTATCCACAAATGGCAAAAACATGGAACAGTGGTGAACCTTCCCAGGAGTGGCCGGCCGACCAAAATTACCCCAAGAGCGCAGAGACAACTCATCCGAGAGGCCACAAAAGACCCCAGGACAACATCTAAAGAACTGCAGGCCTCACTTGCCTCAATTAAGGTCAGCGTTCACGACTCCACCATAAGAAAGAGACTGGGCAAAAACGGCCTGCATGGCAGATTTCCAAGGCGCAAACCACTTTTAAGCAAAAAGAACATTAAGGCTCGTCTCAATTTTGCTAAAAAACATCGCAATGATTACCAAGACTTTTGGGAAAATACCTTGTGGACCGACGAGACAAAAGTTGAACTTTTTGGAAGGTGCGTGTCCCGTTACATCTGGCGTAAAAGTAACACAGCATTTCAGAAAAAGAACATCATACCAACAGTAAAATATGGTGGTGGTAGTGTGATGGTCTGGGGTTGTTTTGCTGCTTCAGGACCTGGAAGGCTTGCTGTGATAGATGGAACCATGAATTCTACTGTCTACCAAAAAATCCTGAAGGAGAATGTCCGGCCATCTGTTCGTCAACTCAAGCTGAAGCGATCTTGGGTGCTGCAGCAGGACAATGACCCAAAACACACCAGCAAATCCACCTCTGAATGGCTGAAGAAAAACTAAATGAAGACTTTGGAGTGGCCTAGTCAAAGTCCTGACCTGAATCCTATTGAGATGTTGTGGCATGACCTTAAAAAGGTGGTTCATGCTAGAAAACCCTCAAATAAAGCTGAATTACAACAATTCTGCAAAGATGAGTGGGCCAAAATTCCTCCAGAGCGCTGTAAAAGACTTGTTGCAAGTTATCGCAAACGCTTGATTGCAGTTATTGCTGCTAAGGGTGGCCCAACCAGTTATTAGGTTCAGGGGGCAATTACTTTTTCACACAGGGCCATGTAGGTTTGGATTTTTTTTCTCCCTAAATAATAAAACCCCTCATTTAAAAACTGCATTTTGTGTTTACTTGTGTTATCTTTGACTAATAGTTAAATGTGTTTGATGATGAGAAACATTTTGTGTGACAAACATGCAAAAGAATAAGAAATCAGGAGGGGGGCAAATAGTTTTTCACACCACTGTATGACAGAAACGGTCTAAAAAAAAAAGGTAAGGGTTAAAAAGTAAGATTACAAGTCTTCCATTTCACTCAATTAAAGAAAATAACTCTAAATTATCCAAAGTGCAGTTGCTCACCCCTAATCTGATGTGTGCATGCAGGGGTAACAACTACAACCCAGATATTTACACTATGTTACATCAGGCTCGCATTTATCTCTTGCATTTATCTGCTTTACAGAGTCTCAGCCATGATGCTGCTCGGTATAATAATCCTCGTTTTTCCAAAAAGAGGTTGATTTGCTTTTAGCTTTTAGTCCCATGGTGTCAATCCGCCGTGTGAACAGGAAAGTGCCGAAGAGTTGACGTGAAGTCAAATAGAACGGCTACTGCAGGTAAAACAAACCCTTTCAGGTTAGCGTTCTCCTCCGCCCACAGAGCCCGACTGCTTTCAGACGGTCTGAGTCACTCCAACTGACTGCTCCGAACCCGTTGATCACACTCTTGAAACAATGCACTTTCTCGTTATTACATAATATGTTTAAAAGCTTTGTATGTGGATTTTTTTGTTGTTGTTGTTGTTTCGAGATCAATTACATCTACGGTATATAAATAAAAGAAGGGTTTAGTCTGTACATTAGTCAGAACTCTATGTGATAAATACTCTTTACGTTTCATACATTGAAGGACCCGAAACCAGTGTCAGAAATAGTTTGTGTCTGTACTGTATGTGTGTCCAGCCAGATTATGTCACAGCATCACGGAAAAAAAGCTGGCTGGACAGAATTTAATAAATCTTATGCAGTACTTAGTGTAGGTATTTAGTTAAGCCTGCGCCATGAATGAAATCAAAATGTTGAGTAGAAGTGAAGTTATGAACACTTATGTCCCAGATTATGTCACAGCATCACACAAAGCTGGTTGGACAGAATTTAATAAAACTTTTGCAGAACTTTTTCCATCCGGTGGCGGCCGGTCAATAAGGGGCGCTGGGGCGTCACCCCCTTTAAAGTTAAGTAGAGAAGAATGCGACTTTATTCATCTTCTATACCGCTTTATCCTGTATTTAGGGTCGCGGGGACCTGGAGCCTATCCCAGGAGACTCAGGGTACACCCTGGACAGCGTGCCAATCCATCGCGGAGCACACACACACGCACACACACTCATTCACGCATTATGGTCGAATTGTTTTTTTGGGAACGCCAATTAGCCTAATCTGCATGTCTTTGGACTGTGGGAGGAAACCGGAGTACCCGGAGGAAACCCACCAAGCACGGGGAGAGCATGCAAACTCCATGCACACAGAGACGGGAATCGAGCCTGGCCGGGAATCGAACCCGGACCCTGGAGGTGCAAGGCGACAGTGCTAACCACTACACCACCGTGCTGCCTATTAAATATCAATAACCAAGCAAGGAGGCAGACAGGAATTATATCGAGAAATAAAGGAAGTTATTACCTCCATAACAGAGCGGTTATTCTGCATCAAAAAATCAAAAAATCATGATTTATCATGAATCAACTTGAACAACCCTCATGGAACAACTTACTGTAGTCTGTTCCAAGGCCATGGTGTTAACATGAAGCACTGCTATGCAGCACAATGAAAATAATAATAATAATAATCATAATTTATTCATAGCTACAGTATATACCATTAGCGGTTAAACCTCTGAATAAATACCTGTGAATCTTGTTAGCTGCGTCTATTGCTTATACCTTTTTGTATAATTGGATCAAATTTCAGTTGAACACCGTCGCATTACGTTGACCATCTGCTCGAACATCGCTATTGTTTTTATCTCTAGTTTGCACATTTCGGTCTATTTTAGGGCTGCACAGTATCTCCTCTTGAAGTTAAGTGTCAGCCAGCCAATAGAGGAAGGTTAGAGGATATGGAGTGCAATGGCCCGTGAGCTGCTAATTGATCTCCTACTGAATTCTCCGTGCGGGAGTGATAGGAGGTTAGAGAGAGAGAGAGAGAATATATTACCCTTGTGGTCTCTGATATGAAAGAAATAGGGAAGCTGATTGTTCCGTTTTTGGACTTTACAGACTTTGTTAAAATTTTAACCTTAGAGTTAAAATCCATAACAAAAAAAAATTGCGGTGAAGGAGTGAAATAGTTTCTCAAGATCTACCCGAAGAGAAGCTTGAAATATTATTACTAGCCGTATTTAATGTTGTACAGTGTTACAGCCTTTACCTACTGAATCGCAGCTGAAATATGAATGGATCTGGGACTTTTTCTCCAATAAAATGTTGTAAAGGTTCTGCGTATTCTGTCCAGATTATCCACTGAGAATACGGGCAGCTTAGTGTTTGTCACATTGGCTTGTTTTTCTCTGTGTTTTTATGGCTTGTAACCTTTAGGGTTCCAAAAAGGGAAAAGGAACCTTGAGAAGCTCTCAAGCCTCAGCTTTGTCCTACTTATGTTGAGATGATGTTAGGATAAAATTATCTGCTTTAACCAGAACTACCCCGAAATCTTACATTATTATTTTTCCATTCTGGGAATTATCAATTGTCCTGAATTAAACAACATAACACAACACACTAACCCTAACCCTAACCCTGTGACAGAGCAAATACCATCTGATGAATTAATGTGCAACAGATATTTTTCAATGTGTTTGAAATCTGTGCTGATGTTTGACCATTTTGCATTAACGACGACTTTCATGGCATCTCGACTTCATGAGATATATAAGCTAAATCACCCCCCCCGCCCCCCACCCCCCATTTTTATCTCTGTGTGATATTAAAATGTATTTGATCTGAATCATTTTAAGTGTGACAAATATGCAAAAATACATTTTGGCGGTATTGTATCTATATATAGTGCCGTCAAAAAAGTATTTTCTCCACTTCATGATTTTTTATTTTTGTAATATACAGTGGTGTGAAAAACTATTTGCCCCCTTCCTGATTTCTTATTCTTTTGCATGTTTGTCACACTTAAATGTTTCTGCTCATCAAAAACTATTAACTATTAGTCAAAGATAACATAATTGAACACAAAATGCAGTTTTTAAATGAAGGTTTACGTTATTAAGGGAGAAAAAAAACTCCAAATCTACATGGCCCTGTGTGAAAAAGTGATTGCCCCCCTTGTTAAAAAATAACTTAACTGTGGTTTATCACACCTGAGTTCAATTTCTGTAGTCACCCCTAGGCCTGATTACTGCCACACCTGTTTCAATCAAGAAATCACTTAAATAGGAGCTACAGTACCTGACACAGAGAAGTAGACCAAAAGCACCTCAAAAGCTAGACATCATGCCAAGATCCAAAGAAATTCAGGAACAAATGAGAACAAAAGTAATTGAGATCTATCAGTCTGGTAAAGGTTATAAAGCCATTTCTAAAGCTTTGGGACTCCAGCGAACCACAGTGAGAGCCATTATCCACAAATGGCAAAAACATGGAACAGTGGTGAACCTTCCCAGGAGTGGCCGGCCGACCAAAATTACCCCAAGAGCGCAGAGACAACTCATCCGAGAGGCCACAAAAGACCCCAGGACAACATCTAAAGAACTGCAGGCCTCACTCGCCTCAATTAAGGTCAGTGTTCACGACTCCACCATAAGAAATAGACTGGGCAAAAACGGCCTGCATGAACCATGCCAACCATGAATTCTACTGTCTACCAAACAATCCTGAAGGAGAATGTCCGGCCATCTGTTCGTCAACTCAAGCTGAAGCGATCTTGGGTGCTGCAGCAGGACAATGACCCAAAACACACCAGCAAATCCACCTCTGAATGGCTGAAGAAAAACAAAATGAAGACTTTGGAGTGGCCTAGTCAAAGTCCTGACCTGAATCCTATTGAGATGTTGTGGCATGACCTTAAAAAGGCGGTTCATGCTAGAAAACCCTCAAATAAAGCTGAATTACAACAATTCTGCAAAGATGAGTGGGCCAAAATTCCTCCAGAGCGCTGTAAAAGACTTGTTGCAAGTTATCGCAAACGCTTGATTGCAGTTATTGCTGCTAAGGGTGGCCCAACCAGTTATTAGGTTCAGGGGGCAATTACTTTTTCACACAGGGCCATGTAGGTTTGGATTTTTTTTCTCCCTAAATAATAAAACCCCTCATGTAAAAACTGCATTTTGTGTTTACTTGTGTTATCTTTGACTAATAGTTAAATGTGTTTGATGATCAGAAACATTTTGTGTGACAAACATGCAAAAGAATAAGAAATCAGGAGGGGGGCAAATAGTTTTTCACACCACTGTATATATGACGACAGTGAGACAAGTGTTTGGGTTTAGGCAAGCTTTAGTGAACGGAAAATGATCACAATTCACGATGATAAGCAAGCTGTAGAGCATTATACCTCTCTTATCGTGTAGAATATCACAAGAAAAGCTGTTCATATACAGGTTTAACATTCTCCTCTATATAGCTTTCGAACAGTAATACATAACAGCTTTTGTGCCAGAAGGAAAGATATAAATGGAAAATTTGTACAAACAGATAAATCAATCATTATGATTTTTTTTGTTCGTGCATTCTAAGTGCGAATGCTGTTTTCGATTATTTCTGCCTGCAGTACACCGGGACTGTAATAAACCATTTTAATGACTAATATGACATTTGGAAAATAATCAGTGTTTATTTATTGTGACTTGAAGGTCCTTCAGGGTGACATTGTGGTGCAGCAGAACAGCTCCAGGGTCCCTGGTTTGATCTTGAGCTTGGGTTGCTGTGCACGTTCGAGTCAGAAGTATGTTCTCCTTACGGCTGTGAGGGTTTCCTCTGGGTTCACCACTTTTCCATTAACATCTCAGAAACATGCTCACAGGTAGATTGAATAAGAGTACTAATGTGTGTACGGTGGCAAATGATGGCGTCCCATTCATGCTGGGTTTTTTTATTGCACTCGAACCTCCGAACTCACATCGGCATAGGGTTCTTCTTTAAATAGTCAGGAATGGTGTTTTTTTCAGAAATCTATGCATTTTTTACCATCTGTCTTAGTTTTTTTTTTTTTTTACCACTTTGGCATATTGGCAGCAGTAGATGAGAATGTGAGATAGTCGATAGTCTATGTAACACCTACTGCAGTGTTTCAGCAGATGGATGAAGAGATTGGGAGTTAAAGCATATAGTAAACTACATGGATAACAATCATAAAACTAATTAGTTTTTCATTAGTAATTGGTTTCAAAGCATTTTTAGGTGATGACTGCCAAACGTCTGGAAGCAATAGACATCACCAGATAACAGGGTTTCTTCCATGGTGATGTTCTGCCAAGCTGTCTTCTGTCTTCTGTTCCTGCTGGTTGTTGTGGCTTTTTGACTTTGTATCTTTTCAGCAACTGAACTATGAATTTTGTTATAATCTGATTACAGTATCCATCGAATAACTATAACATCAACCCGAACACCAGGTGAGCCAAACAACTTCGATCATCAATTAAATACCATCAAACTGGTGACAGGGTCATGACAAGACTCAGCCATGATCCCACAGGATCCAAGAATGAAGCCAAGTTGCCAAAAAAAGGCAATGATGGAAAGGCACCAGAACACCCATTACATCACAGTCACCTGTGCACAAGGTCTAGCAGACAAACCCAGAACTCAGAGCGCCCACGAAATGCGCCAGGCGAACAAGCCCGATCCATAGAAACACCCTGCAAACATTAGAACCAAAAGGATCCGTTGCCAATATCCTGGTGCCAGCCACCATTGGTACACCCATGGAGGACTTGTGAAATCATGCCTCTGGGGGCCAGAGTTGCACTGGTGGCTGAAGGGGAACCTTGGGTGGTTTTCATGTTTATGGTTTTAATGTTATGGCTGATCATTGTATAGCCCTATACAGTACATTTTAAGGGAACTGGTTCCATTGGCAGTCATCCATGTCCATGCCATAAGATTAGGGTCATGAGAAGTTCCTTTCTTTCTCCATAGTTCTAATTTCCCATCATTATGGTATATGTTTTTTTTTTGTTGACTTTCCAAACCGAAATCTGTTTTTCAGGCTTACCAGTGATCTACATTTTGTGTTAAACCTCTATATTTACTGTGAAGTGTGAAGTATTCCTTTGATTGCTGACTTGGATACGGATGCACCCTGGAACAGTGGCCAACTGTCGTGAAGGGGATTTTTTTTGACAGAGAAAAATATGTTTTGTCATTCATTACTGCGGTCTTTGAATCATTTTGGTGTTCATCAGCTCATCAGTAAATTCTCCATAGATTAGTTTCATTTCCTTATTTTACTTTGCCCCATCATGACAGATTGGTAACATGTAAAACAAAATGGATTTGAAGTTTGTACCAGGAAAAGGGAAATTCATTAAAATAAAGCGAAGAACACAATTGTCCAGGTATTTCTCATGGTGGTTATGTAGCGACAAGCTTCTGTACAGGACTTAACTTTGTACCACAACTTAGAGTTACAATTTAATTAACACAGTTTCCACACACACACAAGAACGAGACAGGCTAATAAATTTGGTGCTAACTTATATGAAGTCACCGACTAGGGGATAGCCAGACAATAAACTTGTCTCAACTATCAAGACAAAAGGCTCTCTGGGAAAGTCCCACTGGAAGCTCATCATAAAAGAGCACAATAAATGATGTGTGTGTGTGTGTGTGTGTGTGTGTGTGTTCAGACACTACTGAGTAGGCTTAATGCTTGCTTCTTCAACATTTAAGCTTTGGGTTCGAGTTTTGAAGTGTGTCTTTGTGCGACTGAGACATTCCTTCATACTCTTCAGCTCGGTCTTTTTCCCCCCACATGGAGTATAAAGAATACATTCATAAGTTGTAATGCCGCTGTGGCTTGTGAAAATGGCTTCAGGCAAGCAGAGCTCATTTCATCATCATTTGCCTTGCAAATCAGTGTGTTGCAAGTCTACTGCACTGTAAACCTCTTGGGCTGATGTCCTGGACACACACTGAAATTCCTGTCGGAGAAAATACGAAGAACTCAAGGTTTCGCATTAAAATATATATGGAGCCTGTAGGGTCTGTTTGACTCTTTGCTGAAGTCTTTATGTGCGTATGAAATGTCAGCAGGTATATAAGTAGCCTGCGTACTGGAAAGTCAAATCAACTTTCCTTGTCCTGGTTAAGTCGAGCTCAAAGCCTGTTGTCGCCTGATCACAATGCGGTTTTCTTTTGTTAGTCAAAATCAGCTTTCACAAGCAAGCGTGTTTTAAACTGATTTATTTTAGTACTGATTCCATAATGATTAAATAATACATACATTAACGTATAACACACTAACACTTTATCATTCATTCATTCATTCATTTTCTATACCGCTTAATCCTGTGTTCAGGGTCGCGGGGGACCTGGAGCCTATCCCAGGAGACTTCGGGCACTAGGCGGGGTACACCCTGGACAGGGTGCCAATCCCTTTATCATTCAATTGAATTCAATTTTTATTTACTGTACATTATATAGCATTTTTTTTTTTTTTATTATTATTATTTTTGGGGGGATTTTCCCCCAAAATTTTTATCCCTATTTTTTAGTCATGTCCAATTCCTTCCCATCTCTAGGAGTTCCCACATTAAGCTACTACACCTCAGTCCGGAGAGCCGAATGGTCACGTGACGTCACTGACTGATTTTTTTTTTACACCGTTGGGCGGCGTAACACACTCGCAGGATAGCACTATCCGCTCCATCCGTTTGCGTGAGCTCACAGATGCCCCTGATTGGCTACTGAGCCACGACTAATGTGGGAGCACTAAGTAGCTCTCATCCCTCCCCTGAGAGAGCTCGGCCAATCAGCTCTCTCTAGACCTCCGGCTGCGAGAGTATATAGTGCTTTTAACAATGATCATTGAAAGTTGAAAAGAAATACCGACAGAAACACTGGCCTCCCAGAAACTCCCCCAAACATGAGGTCCGGACTGTACGGCTGTGGCATGTGGCAATAACTCCCACCCCAGTTCCTGCAATGTGTAAGTGGTGTTCTGACAAGTTATTCGTCGATTTTCAAGGCGTGCCCGTTTCACTCACGGAATGTGGGTGCCGAGCCACCTCAGCTGGGATCGTCATTGACGGACATACTTTAAAAACTTTTGCACCATTGCACAATGTCAATCAGTTCTATGCCTTCATTCACAGGAAATTTCTGACTCGCCTTGAGCCCCCCCCTCATAGAATGGTAGTTGTGTTGTGTTGTTTGTAGTGATGTCTATGGTGAGTGCAATATTCTGATTCTGAATCCAATTTTTTTTATACGTACAGTGTACTTAGTTATAGATTAATATTAACATTAGCAATAGCACAGAGATTACTCTTCTTTGCTTTGTGTTTATTGGTGGTTGCCAAACCAACTAGACGCCTACTGCCACCTGCTGGACTGGAGAGTGTACTCAGGTACAGAACAATATTAATAATGCAGTGCCTAGTGTAAAAGCAGCCTAAAGTACCAATATTTGAAAATCCAGAGGATAAGGTCTGTCAGCAAGACAGGACCAATCCATTATGTAATTAGCTAGGAAATAAACATGGACATGTATCTATTAAGATAATATTATATCCTGTTAATGAATATTATGACTCGGAGTATTAATAAAGATCTTTAATGTAATGCAGCTTAACCCAAATCTTAGGCTGTTGAAGAAACGTGGGGCAGTTTGCAATTTAAAAAGGTTTTCATACTCACTTTGTAAATGGAGTGCGATAATAAGATGCTTAACTATTAATGTTATTAATGAATATTCATGTATGACTTCGAGGCTGTTAACGTATATGCTTCATTATGTCCTGAAATATAAAAGAAGGTTCATGCTAAATCAATTCATAATTATGAACGAATAAATAATATATATATATATATATATATATATATATATATATAAAAACGTCCCATATGTGTGTCTTATGGTCTGGTTAATTTTGGGTAATGGCGTCGTTCATCTTTGTCAATATGTATGGTATGGTTTAATTCTAGGGTTGTGTTTGTGCTGTTTGAATTTATTTGAGCTTTTATTTAACATTAAATAGTGCGTAAAAACCGATTAAGCCTAATTGTCTAAACATTTTAAATCGGTCTTAAATCTTGTCTTTTTTATTTCTTTGTTTTTCAATTAGTCTTTCAAATCAATGGGAATTTAGCCCAGGCGAACGTTTCAGGGTAATATAAGTAATAGTTTCTCTTTTCTTTAAAAAAAAAAATGTAATAAAATTTTGTGAAGTGGCACGATGGTGTAGTGGTTAGCACTGTGGCCTTGCACCTTCAGGGTCTGGGTTCGATTCCCGCCTCGGGTCTGCGTGCTTGGTGGGTTTCTTCTGGGTACTCCAGTTTCCTCCCACAATCCAAAGACATGCAAATTAGACTAAAAGGCATTCCTAAATTACGTTGGATTGGCAGCCCTTCCAGGGTGGGTATACCCCCGTCTCATGCTTTAGGGTGAGTCGCCTGGCATAGGCTCCAGACCTCCCGTGACCTTGTTATACACGATAAAGCGTTATAGACGGTGAGTGAGTAACTTTGTCATACTGTTTATGCTTTTTCATTGTGGTAGCATGGTGATACACACCTCACCTTGCCTTTTTCGTTTCAGAGCTTGTGTTACTGTCTGTTCTGAAGTAAACGTGTTCTCCTCGTGTTCTTGTTGTGTTTCTCCATTTTCCTCGTACAAAAAACATGTCAGTAGGGGGAATATGCCTGGTTGTACCTACATGCAAATGCATGTTGGTGTGTGTGTGTGTGTCCAGGGTGTGTCCCTGCCTCGAGCACAGTGTTCACAGACAGGCTTCGGATGGGCCGCGACCCTGTCCAGGCAGGGTAAAGCCGTTACTGAAGAAGAATACATGACATCTCAGAGGAAGCATGGAAAAAGTTGACCAAAAAAAAAACATGCAATCATTTGTGTACTTGATGGCTTTTTAACACACACACACCAGACATGAAACGGTAGTGAGCGAGTCTCTAGTGGCATCTTTTTAAGCAGGGATTAGAGGAGCTTTAATTCCTTTGATTTCTTCGTGTGTAATTGATCATGGAACTGGTTTTCCGAGAAGCTGTGACTCAAAGTAGCACCAAGTCTTTGTTCTGCATCGCTGCAGTTTCTTTTCACTTTTTAATCATAACCGCCTCTGTTCCTCCTTCTCTCTTTCTCTTTCTCTCGATCTCTCTCTTTCTTTCTCTCTGTTCGTCTGCGGTGATGACTGGATGTTTGGGTGGCTTCAGCAAGAAGTGACTCAGTGCAGTACAGCTTAACGCAGATGCCGTCTATCACATGTTCCTGAAACACCATTACTCCTCACATTATCCACACGGCCATGACTACACTGCGCTCCAAAAGCATGCTTTCTGAATTTGGTTGTGTCGATGTGTGTGTGTGTGTGTGTGTGTGTCTCCTATATTATAGAACAGACTTGTGAAATCTTGTGAAGAGCCCCCCCCCCCCCCCCGCCCCCTTCTGTACTCTGTATCTTCACACACATCACTGTAGAGAGCGATCACTTGCCTGTTCCACCGCTGACAAAGATTCAACCTGATTAACAAATCATAATCGGTCTCACAGTCGTGCTATTGATCGGTCGTCTAGCGGTAGCTAAGAATAGAAAATAACTGTCAGTCTCAAACCTTAACGACAAGTCAGTTAAAGCATGCTGACAGCATGAGCTGAGTGAAACTGGATCCATACTGTATGAGGGTCTCAGGAAATAAACGAGTAAATAAATACATACATAAACAAACTGGGCCTAGAAATAGGGTTAAAGCCTAGAATGTTGAATCTGACATGGAGGTAAAACTCATAACAGCAGTTCAGTTTAACACTATCATAGGGCTGCAACTAACGATTATTTTGATAATCGGTTAGTTGGCCGATTATTTTTTCAGTTAATCGATTAATCGGATTAAAAATTTAGCCGCTTTAATTTGATGTTTTGCTTAACTATATAAAACCATAAATCAGGGTATTATTTCTGTATAAAAATAAACTTAAAAAAATGCAATAGCCACATAGAGTTTAATGATCTTTAATTTTGACATTTAAACCTTATTTTATGTAAATCAACATTTTTGTTTTTAACAATAATTGCAGATGGCAAGTTGACAGTGTGTCTATGTATATCATATATATATATGAATTGTCAGTGTATATATATATATATATATATATATATATATATATATATGTAGTTTAAAAAAATACACTGACATATTCAGTTGTTAAGAATTACCTCAATTTTAAATTCTGTTAAATTAATTCAACTTAATAAGAATAATAGACTTCTAGATTATTATGATATTATTTTTAATTGAAGTGTCTCTTGCTACATCCTTTTCACGGTTTATACATTATTCCTCTCGTGTATTTTATCCTTTTTTTTGTTGTCTCAATTTTATATATATATATATATATATATATATATATATATATATATATATATATATATATATATATATATATATATATATTATATATATTCCTGCAAACGCTTCTGTAACCTCTATGTGTGTGTCTGTGTGTATTTGTGCATCTTGTGGTCGCGCTTCTCAGTAACGTGAGCAGCCCAACTAATCGATAACGGCATTCGTTGACAACGAATTTCATTATCGTTAATTATCTATTTTACCGATTAGTTGTTGCAGCCCTACACTATCAAGTTCATCGCTAATATTTCTGTATCAGCAGCTCATTCAGAGAGACGTGTACCGTACGTGTATTGTATGGAGTTCCAACACCTGCTACGTGATTAAGCATTTCATGGATGGAAGCCAAATCATGCATTTGATTTGGTTATACAGTTTAACACTACGCTGGTTATATAATGCAATGCCATGCACTAATGCAGTGAAATAGAAAGTACAGAATAGCTTGATTCTTAATAACAAGCACAATATCATGAAACATGTTAGTTTTAGAATGTTTATTCCCAATTGTGTCAGTATCCTAGGACCTAGACAATGTTTGTTGAACTTACGAACAAATTGGACTCTAGGAACTGAACTTGTTTGTATGTTGGGGACTTGGGGACCTAGACGATATCTGTTGTAGTGAAGTAGAAAGTACAGATGCAGTAACTTCCCTACATTCGTGTTACAACATTTCGAAGATACAAACATGCATCCTGGGATTTTCAGTAGAATGTAGTGGAGTAAAAGTAAAAAGTGAAAAAGTAAAGTACAGATACATGAACTTAAGGACAGTAAATGAAATACTTATATTACAGTACATTACATTAGGCAGACACCCTTATCTCGTTGTCCCATCAGAGCAGTTGATAGTTAAGGGACTCGCTCAAGGGCCCAACAGCGGCAACCAACTTGGTGGTGCTGGGGTTTGAACCTGGAACCTTCCAAGCTCTAGTCCAATGCACTAGTTACATCTACCCTCCTTTGTTGTCTTTCAACTCTGGGTCCAGGCTCAGGAATGTTCATTCATTCATTCATTCATCTTCTATACCGCTTAATCCTGTGTTCAGGGTCGCGGGGGACCTGGAGCCTATCCCAGGAGACTTCGGGCACTAGGCGGGGTACACCCTGGACAGGGTGCCAATCCATCGCAGGGCACACACACATACACACACTCAGTCACACACTACGGGCAATTTGCGAACGCCAATTAGCCTAACCTGCATATCTTTTTGGACTGTGGGAGGAAACCGGAGTACCCGGAGGAAACCCACCAAGCACGGGGAGAACATGCAAACTCCATGCACACAGAGACGGGAATCGAGCCTGGCCGGGGAATCGAACCCGGACCCTGGAGGTGCAAGGCGACAGTGCTAACCACTACACCACCGCGCTGCCGCTCAGGAATGTTATGCAGCCATAAAATGACGTCACCTGATGACCTGAAGGTACTAAAGGACCAGGTTATCACATCAATGGGGATTTTCTTCCCTGATGGAACAGGCATATTCCAGGACTCAGACTGTGTAAAACTAGTTTTGGGAGCAGGAGCAATCATTTTCACACATGAATTAGCTTCCAGATTGCACTGTATGTCTGGTTCTCACTGTGAGCGCTAACAGGACCTGACGTGCTGTTCCAGATGTTCCATAGCAGTAAATGTAAATATAAAATGATTAAAAGAAGTGTGATATGGTATTATTGTTGTTGTAGTTGTACCAGATGAAGCATTGCTGTGGTATGGGGAAGCAACACTCTGGGGTAACTTTGCGTTACATTGGGTCACATCATATTACTCCATCTATAACCCACTGTAGCCCAACTAGGGACGGTGGAAGCCAGTCGTGCTCACAGTATCATTGTATTTATTTCCATATGACGACCGTGGTAGGACCCCTGGTCAACATTTATACACCACTAATGCCGCTTTTCCACTGCATAGTACGGCACGACACGGTTCAGTACAGCTCACTTCGGTTCGGCGCAGTTCGGCTCGGTTTGCGCTTCCACTGCAGTGTACTAACGCTTTAGAGTGGGCGGGATTACTCACGTGTCGTTATAGTCGCGGCGCCTCTACTGCCGTGACATCATCGTAAACGCGCCACAAACAAACACACAACAATGGAGCATATCGACGGCATGGTGTTCTTCATTCTCGGCATGTGGATGTTTTTAACAGCGAGATGAAGGAGTTTGTTTCAAAAGAGGCTGATGGCAGCCAAAGAAAATGTTTGGTTAATACAAAAAGGTGCGTGCGATCCTTCTCTGGCTGTTTCTAAATATAGCGGTTCTGTTGTGTCTCAAGTTCGGTGACGCAGTAATGACGATTTTCTCCGGCCAATCAGTGACCAGCAGAGTTTACACGTCACGTTTTGGTAACGGTTCGGCGCGCTTGGAACCTCGGCTGAGGTGGTACTAAAAAAAAGGACCAGGTACCAGGTACTGTTCCCAGTGGAAAAACCCCCAAAAGTGAGCTGAACTGAACCGTGTCGTGCCGTACTATGCAGTGGAAAAGCGCCATAAGTGTTCCTAATCTGCATGTCTTTGGATTGTGGGAGTACCTGGAGGAAAGCCACCAATAACGGGGAGAACATGCAAACTCCATGCACCCAGACCCCGAGGCGGGAATCGATCCTGGACCCTGGAGGTGCAAGGCGACCACTAAAGTGCTAACCACTAAACCACTGTGCCGGCCCTATTGGTCCAGTACAGCTTATTTTCCTATAACAGCGTTGTTTATACTGTACTTACATAAATAATTAAATGTTAGGTTAAGATTAGAGGAAATAAGCTTGCAAAATAACCAAACCCACTCAACCCTGCTACGGGTTTTGTTGAATTTGTTTTAGCATGAAGCATGTAATAATACGCTGCTTGGTAAAATCTTTAAAAAAAATTTTTTTAAAGAAATTCTCGGAAAATAATAGAAGAAGAATTTTAAAAAGCAGAATGACGCCAAGCGAGGAGAAGAAAAGAGTGAGCCGGGAGCGAATACGCAGTGACAGATTTGGCTCAGGAGGCAGGCAGGAAAATGTGGTGGCTGCGAATATAATAGAGATTTATAACAGCCATTCATGACTTCATAAGCTCTGATTTGCAATATGAATGCAGTTAGGGATCCGGATTGCACCATTCAACATCAGCTGTCCTCTTGGTTCAATTTAATCTGATCAAGTCTGGCTGGACTGCGGAGGAAACGGCGACAAAATGTGTGGTGACAGCGGTGGCTGAGACACACACACACACACACACACACACACATGCACAGTAGCTCCTAAGACAGTGTTTGGCTAATGGAGTGTAAGTGTAAGCCCATTAAATCCAGTCCCTTCAGAGAAACAGAGGGAAAGAGACAGACAGAGAGAGAGAGAGAGAGAGAAGGAATAAGGGGAGACTTAATGACTTGGTCTTTTACCACTATTAATACAGTACTGAGCAAGAGCCTGCGTTCTGTCAGACACACACACACACACACGTGCGCTGAGCTGTGACAGGATGGCTGGTGACAGGGCGTTAGGACTGCAGGAGTCAGTGAGAAGAATGTGTGTGTGTGTGTGTGTGTGTGTGTGTGTGTGTGTCAGAGGGAATGTTTTGCTGCGTGCAGTGGTTTCTCAGACAGACAGCAGGTAAGGTACCGACAGTGTGTTTAGGATGAGCACGTGCACACACAGACACCTGAACACACACTTTCACAGGTACAGTAGGTGACCTGCCACGCAATCATTAGTGCATCAATGATTTGAGAGACAAGGCCAGTGTGCGCACACACACACACATACGGACACACACGCACGCTTGCGCTTGTCCTCAAATGATCTGTAACATCACAGAGCAGAAGCCGGTCTGTAGCCGTGCTGTCGCTCGCAGCAGGCAGGAGGCAGAACCCTAATTTCCTCCTGGGGAACCGAATCAGATGCACATGAAAGGATCCTCGCTGGATTTGCCCGGTCAGATCAACTATTCTTTATTTTAATACATTTTATATAAGGTACAAATCAATGTGTTCAAGTCAAACCGGGACTTTTGATTGTGCAGAATAACAGAAATTGTATGAAAGTTCTAAAAACTCCCTTTATTTCTCTATATGATCCCCTGATACACTAAGGTACTTATCCCCGTGTTTCACTAGTGATTATATACCATCATGATCAGACTGCCTGCTTCATGTCTGAAACGCTGGCCTCCCAGGAACTCCTTTAATGGCCCAAACATGTGGTGTGGAATTGGCTTTAGAGTGAGGTGAGGACTGTACAGCCCGGGTGGATGTGGCAATAACTACCCAGCCGAGTTCCACAAACAGATGTGTGGTTGGCAACAGGTTATTCTTCAATGATCAGACACTTGCTGAATGTTGACAGGAACGACTGCAGTGGGCTCTGAGCCACCTCAGCCGGGTGTTTTACACCTTCATTCACAAGAAAGTCCTGGTTTAACTTAAGCTGACCTTATATATTTTCTATACTTGGTCGCCTATACGATAAGATCCTTAGGCCTGGGAACGATCAAACGTGAAGGTGCATTTGTTGGAACATTAATTTATTCCCAGTATCACATGCGCACTTCCTGTCAAGCCTGTTGTAGAACATCTCCTGATTCTTTATGTTAAGTAAATAATAATAATAATTCACTTATTTCTCACATGTACCATATAGCAGTGGTTCTCAAACTTTCAAGCCAGCGACCCCTAATTGAAGATCAAAAAACAAGCAATAAACATAACAAGCTGTTCACAGTATTTTGACTACATTTACTAAACATCTAAATAATTTTGGCGTACCTTTCAATGGGAAGGCTGTACTGTACTTGTTTTTGGCAGCACAAAAGCTTCATTCGTGGCCTGATGGTGGATACAGCTACCCGCTGATCATCTTCCACATCATGACGTGAGCTGTATTTATTTTTTTTATATATAAAGAAAAATACTGCTCACACAAATCCACATTGAAGCAGTACATCCACTGCTGCACGGGACAACTCATGTATTCGGTTGCTACGGCAACTTACTGAATACTGATTCTGCACTTTATGAATTCTTCCTCATATTTCCGACGTTTCCTACTTTGGTCTGACGGGGTCTTGCTCTTGTGCTTGGTCGATGTACACGGTTCCGACGACTCAGACAAACAATTTCCTTAACATTTTTAGAATTGCGAATAACAAATGTATCCATCTCGGCAGTTGCGGTTTTCACGTGCAGTTGTGCGCTGTAGCAATAACTAGTGAGTCAGTCGCTGCACAGTGATCTCATATCTATGAGTCGCGAAATCTTTTTTTTAACACTAAATTTAAACACTCAAACTCAATCAGTAATATCTTTACAAATCAGCAAATATTTATTTATAGCATTTACTTGTAATACTGAAAAGTGTGTATTATAATCACAAAAAAAAAATAAAAATTTTAATCCTTCTCGCGACCCCTTGAAATTATTCCGCGACCCCCAGTTTGGGAACCACTGCCTTATAGCACGCTGAAAAATATATATATATTGTTTTGTATATCCCAGTTAGGCAGCTGGGGTCAGAGTGCACGGTCAGCCAGGTAGAGTAGAGTAGCCAAAACATGTACTCAAGTAAGAGTAGCTGTACTTCTAAATAATATTACTCAAGTAGAAGTAGTAAAAAAGTATTCGGTGAAAAGATAAATTAAATTTTAATGTCAGATTTTTTTACAATTTTTTATTATAATAATTATATATTAGTATACTTTTTGGGAGTATACTTAGTATAAACGTGCTGAAACCCCCCCCCACCCCACCCATGTGGTCATGTGGTTATTGTTACTGCAGCAGATTGGTCAAACGGAGTCATGTGATTACTGTTGCTGCGTCTGATTGGTGAAACAGTCATGCGGTAAATCCACCGGCTGCATGTGTAGAATAAACGGTTAGGAAAGTAGCGAGTCGAGTGTAGCCGAATGTAGCGGAGTAACAGTAGCGCTTCGTCTTCAGCCTCACGTATTTAGTGATCTGCATTTGCAAGCTGTAATGTTACTATATGTTTATATCACATGCTTTTTAGATGAGGTTCTGCCCACCATGTGACTACGAAAAAAAATACGACTCTTGCATTGAACACACTTTACAAGTCAAGAAGACATCTGGTGTTTTTCTTCCTGTCACATCTGTGCCCTCCGAGGTTGTCTCATTATTGTTTAAGTGGTGGAGGAATCAGTAGCCGGGGATGTCCGGGACGACATGTCCAGGCTAATAGATTATTATTCATCATCTCCTGGCCTGAGCAAGGTTCACTCAAGCAAGAGCTGTTTACTCTCAGTGCATTATAACTGTCTCCTGAGGTACCATCTGGACATCAATGGGGACTGTTTCGAGCAGGCGGATTAATCAACTTGCATGACTGAGTCTTTTTTATTTTTCGATCATGCCATTGATGCTGAAAGAGAGACAAAACAGAACAAGCCGGTGCGGTAAGGAACTGTTATATAACGCCATTTCTAGTAGAACACTCAGTCAACCTATATTTAAACACAGGCCAAAGACATTTCTTTTTTATCTGTGACGGAAGTCGAGTTCTTGAGATGTTAGCCAAGTGTTATCAAATATGCTACATCAGGAACATTATCAGGAGAGCTAACTATGTGATAGTTTTAGATCTTGAACGAGTCAAATGTGGCAGCATGGTGGCTTTAGTGGTTAGCACCGGTTGCCTCGCACCTTGCACATGCAGGTTCTGAGTTTGATTCCCACCCTTGGGGTCTGTATGCATGGAGTTTGAATGTTCTCCCCATGCTGGGTGGGTTTCCTCCGGTTTCCTCCGGTCCAAAGACATGCAGATTAGGCTAATTGTGTGTGCGCCCTATGGTGGATTGGCACCACGTCCATGCTGTACCCCGCCATACGCCTCCTGCTCCAGCACCTGTGACCCTGTACACAGGATAAAACAGTAATGTATAAACGATGAGTGAGTGATTGAGATGTCTCCAAAATTCATGTTGGATGTTCTATCATATTAACCCCATTAAACGTGCCAATAATAATTAATCCTAGGCAGCTTTGTGGCTTATGTCTCTTCCTCTTTTTGTTGGGCAACACAGCAGTATGGCGTTTAATTTAACATCTGGATTTTACACATTCCAGTGTAGTGGTTTAGTTCTCAGCACCTCCAGTGTTGGCAGTTCAAATCTTGCCTTCACATGCAGTTTCCATGTTTGGTTGGTGTCTTCCAGGTACTCTGGTACCCTTTCCACCCACAGTCTAAAGATATGGAGGTGATGGTTGAATGGAATTTCCAGAATGCCCTTAATGCATTGTGTTTGTGTACCTGTGCCATGGGATGGGTCGGCACCGCATCCAGGGTGTACCCCGGCCTTGTGCCCGGTGTAACTTTGGGATAAGCTTCAGGCCCCAGTGAACATCTACATGATACGTGGTATAGACTATGGATGAATGGATTTTACACAACACACATCGGTTGGTTGCAAAAATATGCAAAGGCACACTTGGAAGAGAGATGAGAAACCTGTTTAACTGTTAAATCCATATGACCAGAATCCAGATTTTTGCATGCAAAATGTATAAATGTTATTTTGGACAAAAATAAAGATAAATCACCAAAAAAATCCTGAAAATGAGACTTCATTTACCATGTATACAGTATGAGCAACTTTAAGGAGAAAACTTAAAAAGGAAGTGAACATAGTGTACCAACATTGCGTTTAAATATTGTAAAACATTTGGAAAGTTTGAAAGCAGAAGTGTTAAATGCCATCCTTAGACTTTTTAGTCATTTTGGCAATTGTTATTGTTACGTTAAACTCACTCACTGTCATGCACACTCAATCTGCGCCCGGCACTAGGACCCGGAAGTAA
The DNA here is from genome assembly GCA_030522415.1 of Channallabes apus. Taxonomy (NCBI): domain Eukaryota; kingdom Metazoa; phylum Chordata; class Actinopteri; order Siluriformes; family Clariidae; genus Channallabes; species Channallabes apus. The sequence continues at coordinate 37,816,881 of CM060104.1, forward strand.
GGCGGGCGCCAAACCAGGAAGTATAAAAAAGGTAAACAAACGTTAGCTTACCGCTCAGTCATTGAGTTTCGGCCCATGTCGGTTCCGGCTGTCTGTCTGCTAAACCGTGAGTACTCACTATCTTTGGTTCTGCTTCCTTATATTGTGTGTGTATTTATAGGACGCGGGTTAAATTTGTGTTTTTCCCTTGCTCCTCTTTCGTGAGAGTCCTTATAATAAATCGCGTGGTTATCCTGCCTACTCGCTTACATCCGCGTTTGGGTTTACCATCCACGCTACATTGGGCTAACCGCTAAAGCTGCGTCTTCTGGTCACCGAGGTTAGTTCATCCTGACAGAATGACTGAGCCGTCCGCGGTGAACCCAGCGGATTACGCGCACCTCTGCGACGTGGTAGATCGGCATGCCGCGCTCATTGATAAGCTAACCGGAGAGATCGCTAATCTGCGCCGGGGCCTCCAAGACGTAGCGGCCTTGCGCCGCGAGGTCGCGGAGCTCCGGCGGGAGAGCGCGGATCTCCGCGCGGCTGTAGATGACGCGGCTAGCCGGCCTCCCGTCGCGGCGGCCGCGGCGCCGCACCAGCCCCCCCCCCCTCCTTCTGATGTATTTCTTGCGCTTCCAGACAAGTGGGATGGCACTGACGGGAGATGCAGTGTATTTTTGACATCACTGAATCTAGTGTTTGAGTTCAATTCCACCAAGTACTCCACCGATCGGCTACGCATTGCTCTCCTCGTCTCATTGCTATCCGGGCAGGCAGCTGAGTGGGCCACGGCAGTAATTCGATCAGATTCTGACACCGCCCATTCCTACAATGAGTTCACCCGCCAACTCCAGATGACATTTGAACACCCTGCGGGCGAGGTGGAGACCGACACCAAGCTTTACCACCTGCGGCAGGGAGGATCGTCCGTGAGCCGTTATACTGCAGAATTCCGCACCCTCGCTGTACAGACATCTTGGGGAGATACCGCGCTCCGGACATCCTTTTACGAGGGACTGGCTTCCCGGATTAAGGACGAACTAGCCGGACGAGAGCTACCAGCCACCCTGGAGGGACTGATCCAGCTCGCCCTCCGCATTGACCAGCGCCTCCTCTCTCGTCCGAAGCCAGCCCCGAGGACCCTGCCGCCCACCGCCACCCACGTCTACACTCCATCTCGATCTACAACCATCTTCACTCCCGCCACCACTGAACATGTCGGATCTCCACCTCCTGCCGTGGTTAACACCGGAGCCGGGGAACCCATGCAATTAGGGCGCGCCTCCCTGACCGTGGCGGAACGAGAACGCCGGTTTCGAGAGGGTTTGTGTGCCTACTGTGGGTCGGCGGCTCACCACCGAGCAATCTGCCCACTGCGCCCGGGAAACGCGCAGACCCGGTGAGCAGGAGGAGAGACTCACCGGGCCCCATCCACCTCTCCACCATCACCAATGCCACCACCTCTCGCCTCACGGTTCAGGTAACCCTCCAGTTTGGCCACAAACGGGTCTTAAGTACTGCGTTTATCGATTCTGGTGCCGCAGGCAACTTTATTGACTCCACCTATGCCAAAGAAATGGGGGTGAATGTCGAGGCGTTATCCCAGCCTCTTCGCATTACTTCTGTCGACGGTCGGCCCCTCTCAACCAGCCCCATCACTCACCAGACCCAACTACTCACCTTCGTCATCGACCAACACCAAGAACAGCTACATTTTTACCTCACCCCCATCTCGTCTCCTCCCATCATACTCGGCTATCCCTGGCTGCTACAACACGACCCTCTCATCTCCTGGGCACAAAACCGGATCCTCCAATGGGGGCCGACCTGCAGCGAACTCTGCCTACGGGCACAGGCTGGGACGTGTTCCAAGGAGTCCGAGGCCCCCGAAGTCGACACCAACGCCATCCCACCTGAATATAGGGACCTGGCTGAAGTCTTCTGCAAGAGGAAAGCCACCAACCTACCACCACATCGCCCATACGACCTGGCGATAGAACTTCAGCCAGGCTCCATTCCTCCCCGCGGCCACCTTTACTCCCTATCTACCACCGAGACGCGAGCTATGGAGGAGTACGTCGCCAATGCCCTTCGTCATGGCACCATCCGGCCCTCCTCCTCGCCAGCGGCCGCAGGATTCTTCTTCGTTAAGAAGAAAGGGGGTGAACTTCGCCCGTGTGTCGATTATCGGGGGCTGAACAAGATCACCATAAAAAACCGACACCCGCTACCGCTCACCAACTCAGCCCTGGACGCCCTCTCTGGTGCCGCCGTATTTTCGAAGTTGGACCTCCGGAGCGCCTACAACTTGGTGCGCATCAGAGAGGGTGATGAGTGGAAAACGGCATTCATCACGCCTACCGGACACTACGAGAGCCTGGTCATTCCTTTTGGACTCTGTAACGCACCCTCGGCCTTCCAACAGTTCATCAATGACGTCCTCAGGGATATGCTGGGCCGATGGGTGTTCGTCTACTTGGATGACATCCTCATCTACTCCCACAACCTCCAAGAACACATCCAACATGTTCGGGCCGTCCTAAAGAGATTGCTCGCTCACCAACTGTACTGCAAGCTGGAAAAATGTGCCTTTCACAAGCACTCCACCACGTTCCTGGGTTTTGTCATCTCGCCCCAGGGTGTGGCCATGGACCCACAGAAGCTCGAAGCCGTACGTCACTGGCCCCTACCCAGGACACTCAAACAGCTTCAACGGTTTCTTGGGTTTGCGAATTTCTATCGTCGCTTTATCCGGGGCTACAGTACAGTTGCAGCACCACTAACCACATTGACCAGGCCCTCACACCACCCTTTTCGACTCACCCCTGCCGCCAACTCCGCCTTCCAAGAATTGTGTCATCGCTTCACCACCGCACCCATCCTCCTCCACCCCGATGCCAACAAACCTTTCGTTGTGGAGGTGGACGCGTCGGATGTGGGCGCCGGCGCGGTTCTCTCCCAGCGAGGTCCAGACCAGAAGCTGCACCCGTGTGGTTTCTTCTCCAAGAAATTTAATCCCACTCAGCAGCGATACGGAGTAGGGGACCGCGAACTGCTGGGCATAAAGTGGGCCTTGGAGGAATGGCGTCACTGGCTCCAGGGCGCCAGTGAGCCGTTCATCGTCTGGACCGACCACCAGAACCTCATCACCATCAGGAACCTCAAACAGCTCAACCCACGACAGGCACGGTGGGCACTGTTCTTCGAACAATATGACTTCCATCTGTCATACCGCCCGGGGTCCAAGAACACCAAGGCCGACGCACTGTCTAGACAGCACGATGAGGATCTTCCCCGGGCGGAACCCGTGCCTGTCATCACCTCCTCACGGATCATTGCACCCCTTCAATGGGACTTGGAGACGAGGGTCCGCCAGGCACAGGCTGCGGAGACCGAACCGGCAGGCGTGCCGCCTGGACGACTTTATGTACCCCAAGGACTAAGACCAGAAGTTCTCCAGTGGGGTCACTCTTCCACCGTCGCCGGACACCAGGGAGCCCGAAGAACCCTGTCCTTCGTCGAACGGGCGTTCTGGTGGCCCACCATGAGAAGAGAGGTCACGGAGTTCGTTCAGGCGTGCCCGGTGTGCGCCAGGGCCAAAGATACAAATCAACCATCTCCGGGAGAGCTCCAACCACTTCCAGTTCCTCGACGGCCCTGGACGCACATCGCCCTGGATTTCATCACGGGCCTGCCGGTTTCCGAGGGAAAAAACACCATCCTCACCATCGTTGATCGGTTCTCCAAGGCAGTGCACTTGGTGGCCCTCACCGGACTCCCATCAGCTAAAACCACCGCTGAGCTGATAATGGAACACGTAGTCCGCCTGCATGGGTTCCCCAAGGACATCGTCTCGGACAGAGGGCCCCAGTTCACCGCCCGGTTCTGGAAGGCCTTCTGCCGTCTGATCAACTCCACCAGCAGTCTGTCATCTGGATACCATCCCCAGACTAATGGTCAGACGGAACGGACCAACCAACAACTGGAGCGTTACCTAAGATGTTTTGTTGCTGATCGCCAGCGCTCCTGGGCCCGCTACCTCATCTGGGCAGAACTATCTCACAACCTCCACGTTTCATCTGCCACCAACTTAAGCCCATTTGAGGTGTGCTACGGTTTCCAACCTCCGATGTTCACCCATCAAGAACCGGAGGTTGATGTACCGTCGGCCCAACAGTTGGCCCGTAGGTGTCGACGGGTCTGGAACCAAGCCAACCTTGCCATCCAGAGAGCCAATAACCGTTACATCACTCAGCACCGCCGTCGACACCCTCCGGGACGATTGTACAACGTAGGTGACAAGGTATGGCTATCCACAAAGAACCTACATCTGCACACGGAATCTCGAAAACTTTCACCTCGCTTCATCGGACCATACCGCATCACACTACGAGTAAACCCTGTCACCTACCGGCTCCAGCTGCCTGCGGCGCTCCGGATTCACCCCATATTCCACACCTCTCAACTCAAACCCTTCATCACATCACCCATGATTCCACCCACCCCCCCAGCTCCTCCTCCCCGGATCATCGACGGCGGTCTCGCCTACACCGTACGCCGAATCCTCGACTCGCGCCCTCGGGGCAGAGGTACTCAGTACCTGGTTGACTGGGAGGGCTACGGCCCTGAGGAGCGGTCTTGGATCCCGGCCCGGTTCATTCTCGACCCCGAACTGATTCGAGACTACCGTCGTAGGGTATCCTCCACCCCAGGACCGTCAGGAGCCAGTCCTGGACGGGGGGTACTGTCATGCACACTCAATCTGCGCCCGGCACTAGGACCCGGAAGTAAGGCGGGCGCCAAACCAGGAAGTATAAAAAAGGTAAACAAACGTTAGCTTACCGCTCAGTCATTGAGTTTCGGCCCATGTCGGTTCCGGCTGTCTGTCTGCTAAACCGTGAGTACTCACTATCTTTGGTTCTGCTTCCTTATATTGTGTGTGTATTTATAGGACGCGGGTTAAATTTGTGTTTTTCCCTTGCTCCTCTTTCGTGAGAGTCCTTATAATAAATCGCGTGGTTATCCTGCCTACTCGCTTACATCCGCGTTTGGGTTTACCATCCACGCTACATTGGGCTAACCGCTAAAGCTGCGTCTTCTGGTCACCGAGGTTAGTTCATCCTGACACTCACTCATTGTCTATACCACTTAATCCTGTATTCAGGGTCACGGGGGGTTGGAGCCTATCTTAGGAGACTTTAGGCACGAGTCGGGGTACACCCTGGACATGGTGCCAATCCATCTCTATGACAAAACTATGAATTCTATGAATTTTATATAACCTTATTTTAAAGCCTTATTTTCGAGCCGAAGCCGACATGCTTTACTACTTTCTGTAACATGATCAGAGCAGCAAAGATACTTCGAATGCAACGCGTTGGCTCCCATGAGTGGTTTAAATGTGTTCGAAGTGATTTTGGAGAATGTTGAATCCAAGTAAAGAATCTGTTCCTGCCAGTGAAGTCCTGTAGTGTAAGCACTGTAGTAAAACAGAGAAGTAATGTTACAAAACTTAACATATGCACGAGCAAGAGACATGAGATGCATGTGACGTGTGTGTGTGTGTGTGTGTGTGTGGGTTCGAGGCTGCCAGTGATATTGAGACGTCTTCAAGTACCAAAGTGAAGCTTAAACTGGTAGTGGAGGAGGCTGACGATGCGGTAATCTAAAGTTGTTGTATTGCATATTTGGGTTTTCATGATGTTCAACTATTTTTGTCATTCAAACGTTTTTGTGTGCAACAAAACTCAATCCTTTTTTCCCTTGACGTGATTTGCTGCCTCTACTTTCTGTTTGACTAAATACAATCAATGCATGATTTTGCGATATAAGGCTTATCATTATAATTATATACTATTATATTCAAAATAAAACTCAACCGTAATATTATTACTAAAAAATAATTGCATACGTAATTGACCACAAACATAACTGCTGGCTGATTTACAGTATCATGAGATTTATCAAGCAATTTTGACGAAATAGTTGGGCACTTGTGCTTTTTAACATCCTAGTGACTCAAAGAAAACACACACCATATATTGTTTATCTGTTCGCAATGTGTCTTGCTTTATTCTTTTCAACAGTGCAAAAGTGGATTTATCTCGTTTTGCCATCAAAGTGATCATTTTGTAAAAGAAAAGACTAAAAATAATCATTTCTAATCAGCGTTAATAGCCACTTAAATGGAATTCCTTGTCAGCCCCTGTGTGTGAAGCCCTTGAGGGTGACTTCAGTATTAAAAACAGGTACAGGTATGGCACAGGTATGGTAGGACAATGCAAATGTAAATTCAAATGCAAATGCATTCATGTCCTGAGACCTCTCGACATCTCCCTTGACTTTCTGCGGAAAAGAATCTGCTTTTCTTGTAGGTTGTTTTCTGCGAGGCGGCCTGTAAGACCATTTCACACAATCGAAATGCTGGCCTTGGTGCCAAATGCTGAGCGAGCAGTTGACTATATTAAAGAAATTAACTGGAAGTAGTGTTTATTAGATGCAGAACCTTTTGGCTTGTCTACTACATTTTTCGTCAACCTACCTTATCTGGTAAATTCAGTTTAGGTAGAAAAAAAAAAAGAAGTGGGAAAGAGCCCCGGGATTGACTTGGATACCTTCCTGTACCGTCTGTGTGCTCATACACCCACAATCAGGCAGTGATATACTGTATGACGCAATATTTGCAATGAAGACGGCTGGCATTTTTCCCATTCTGCATATATCAATCCCCATGAGTTACCGTGAGTTACAGGGGTCCTCTGTTCTGACGACAGGCATACAGTAGACGTCCTCTTATCTCCTCTTATCTAACTCAGTGCAATGTTTTTTTTGTGCATACACTACAAGCATGCTACAGAACATCAGCAGTGTCCATTACATTCACATTCTCTTTGAACCCTCCACTTATCTCTCGTTCTCCCTGTTGGATACGTTTCCCTCGCGGGGTTGTCCCGTTTCAGCATTTCCATTCTCGAGCTGAATAGCAGGCCTACAGTGTGCCTGCTATGCACTGTTTACTGATCAGTCTGCTAAAATAGCTGAAGTGGTAAGATGGAGGAGCGTCGCTGCGAGATTTACACATGTGCATCCTCTGTCAGAACCTTCGGAAGCCAAAGACAGGGCAAACAGCTATGTGCACCGCTGACCGTGGCGAGGATGCAGCGTCTGACTCAGATATCCCCTGTGGTGCAGTGATGCCATTGCCAATACAGTGAGCTCAGCTAGCTGCCAGATTTAACCCGGAAAATCTGACTTAAGCCCTACAGCCTAAACAGCTAGCTAGTCACAAACACCCACGTCCGGTCCGGTGACGACCGAGAAATATAACTAGCAGCAAAGATGACTCAGTTGAAATCAGAGGATCATAACCTTCAACATCACTTTTCTTGAGAGTCCAAAGACCCAAAGGAGCATCCTCATGCTCCTGCTGTTCCTCCAAACAAAAAAGCTGACTCCTGGGTGGACCACGGCTCCGACCCGGAGGAGGGTCATACCATGAGGAATCTGAAGAGGGATTTTAAAAAAATAAAATAAAAAGGCACTCACTCACTCACTCACTCACTCACTGTTCATACCCTGCATGCAGGGTCACAGGGGGCCTGGAGCCTACACCAGGAGACTTAGGGCACGAGGGGGATGCCGATCCATTGCAGGGCACATTCACACTTATTCACACACTAGCCCAACCTGCATGTCTTTGGACTGTGGGAGGAAACTAGTGATGTGTCGTTCATTAATGATTCGTTGTTTCCGAACGAATCTTTAAGGTGACTCAGAAGAACGAGTCGTCTAGGAGAGTGATTCGTTCATTTTCTACTGGGCGCGTATGCGCAAATCACCGCAAAACCTCCGTAGGTTATGTACAGGAAACAGAATTAAGCGATTCTTTCTCAATGAATCTTCTACTCCGAGTCGTTTGTTCTTTTGACACGTGACTCCCATAGACGCTATGCAGTGCAAAAGATTCAAAAGAACGAACGACTCAGACCAGAAGATGTGAGAGGTGAGCTACTTATTCTGTTTATGATAATATGTCCTTAGCTGCACTGTAATATTTTCACTACTGGATCTATAGCCAAAATTTGTGTATGTAGATGTATGGGGGGGACTTTTTATTGAACATGCAACATTTTATTTTATTTCTGATCAAAAGAACAAAATGAACTAAATGACTCTGCCACCAAGAGAAAGGCAAGAGAAAACTAATTTAAGGAAGAGAAAATTGAGGCACGGTGGTGTACTGGTTAGCACTGCCTCCTTGCATCTCCAGGGTCTGGGTTCTATTCCCACCAGTTTTGCTCCGGTTTCCTCCCACAGTCCAAAGACGTGCAGGTTAGGCTAATTGGTGTCTGAATGAGTGTGTGACTGTGTGTGTGTGTGTGTGTGTGTTCCCTGTGATGGATTGGCACCCTGACCAGGTTGTACCCCTAGGTCTAACCCTAACCCTAACCCTATCCCTCCTGGGATAGGCTTCTGGCCCCCGCAGGATTAAGCTGCAATGACAATGAGTGAGAAAATTAAGGATGTTTTTCATTCATTCATTCATTTTCTATACCGCTTAATCCTGTGTTCAGGGTCGCGGGGGACCTGGAGCCTATCCCAGGAGACTTCGGGCACTAGGCGGGGTACACCCTGGACAGGGTGCCAATCCATCGCAGGGCACACACACACACACACTCACACACACCCAATCACACACTACGGGCAATTTAGGAACGCCAATTAGCCTAACCTGCATATCTTTGGACTGTGGGAGGAAACCGGAGTACCCGGAGGAAACCCACCAAGCACGGGGAGAACATGCAAACTCCATGCACACAGAGACGGGAATCGAGCCTGGCCGGGGGAATCGAACCCAGACCCTGGAGGTGCAAGGCGCCATGTGCTAACCACTACACCACCGCGCCGCCTTAAGGATGTTTTTCTCAGATTTTAATTTTTTGCTTTTTATTGCATGATTGCACAATATGAAGTGCAAAATGATTTTTAAAAAAAAGTGACTTTTGCATAATTTGTCTCCTTTAAATCCTCCTCCCAGACTCATGTTGTACTACTGGCAGTCTGAAGGGGGCAGTAATGGCAAACCTTTTATCCACAATTTTACATCTTACCTGTACAGACATCCATGGCATCTTTGCAGAGAATGAAAGACATGTAAAAAAAGAAAGAAAGAAAGAGAGAAAGGTGCCTCAGCCAGGCCTTAGATGAATGTACAGTAATCTTATACAGTGCTGTTCAAAAAAAGGCAAGATTATTGTCTCCATTGCCTGATTGATTAATTGATTGATTGGATACCAAACTTGTAGTTTTCTTGTCTTCTTTTTCTCTTCCATTCTGGTTAAATCCCCAGCAGCTCAGCAACGAGTACCGAACGAATCCTACCTTACACCGCTTCAATTATAAACACATCTTCTTATTAAGACTGCATCGCTCCTCCATCAAGACGGAGCATCGCAGTCAGAGTAATTGGAACGAAGGTGAAATCCTGATGTATGAAGTAGGAGTTTAATTGGCGGTAAGCGCTCCATCTGCAGCGTCGCCTGTACCGGGCCTGGGCTACTCGTCCAGGAACCTGACAGCGTGCACTTGCGCCATGATAATTATCCATCAGACTGTCCCGCATTGCTGAATAACCGGATTGCTGAGATATTGGAGAAGCTGCCCACAGTCTTTCTTATTGCATAACAGCCTCCATAGTGTGAACTCAGAGAGAGAGAGAGAGAGAGAGAGAGATGAAAGGAAAATTGCTGTCCTACGATTTAAGGATCTCAGTGGAACAGGTAAGAGGAAAAAAACGTGGAAACTTCAGGTCCTCTGGAACTGTTGTGTCTTTATAACTGATTATTATTAGCTTATTATTTAACTATGGAACGGAATATTTATGCAATATATTATTTAACTTTTTAATCTTCATAAGATGTTTTATTTTTAAATTGACATACAGTATAGCTCTAAATTCAACTATTCTGCTCCCCCCCCCCCCT
>CM060104.1:37831845-37943420 GCA_030522415.1 Channallabes apus
AGACGATGATGAGATGAGACAATAAAAACTCCTTAATGAGGAAGAAACAACAACAACAACAACAACAAAAAAGCTTAACTGTAAACTTTATAATTCCCAAGACCTATTTTAATGTACTCATATGCAGCTCATTTTTAATTTTAAGACAGCCTTGAAAAAAAAATCTGAAATATCCATTTAAGGAATTTCACATGCCATTGTTTTAATAATGTCCTCTTTCTCTTTTGTTTTTATGCCAGAGTTGTTTATTGTCCAGACAAGGTTTGTCCTTTGAAAAGCTTCTTCCTTCTCAGAGCTGTCGCTCTCTCCAGTTCCTTCAGCATCACCTGAATTCTCTGACTAATGTGTTCAGTCTACACAGTATACTTTAGACAGATTGTTGACCCGTGTTCGTTTCACTTATTAATTATGAGATTTTAAAAGTCTGGAAGACTTTGCATGTTCGCCCCAAGCTTGGGTTTCCTCCAGGTGCTCCAGTTTCAAAATAATGAAATAAAAAACTGCCAGCACGGTGGCGTAGTGGTTAGCACTGTCGCCCTGCACCACCGGGCGTCCAGGTCGATTCTCGTTTCAGGTCGCCATTAGTGGTGGGTTTCTCCAGATGCTCCAGTTTCCTCCCACTGTACAAAGACATGAAGATTAGTGAGTAGCTTTTCAGTTGATGTTCCCAAATTGCCCGTAGTGTGTATAGTTGTAGTACACTACTGCGAAGTATGTACACTACACAGGGTGTTCAGACATGTTAACTGTGATTCCAAACAGCGGTGAGCGAAAATGTTCAGTTCAAAGGAAACTGCGGTAAAAACGGTTTAGGAAACAAGTGAACATCAGGTCTTCACTTCACTGGAAAAGGGGATGAAAACATTCCCATAAGTCATTGCGTCTCGCTGGAGCGTGCAAAAAAATGGAGCTTGAACAAGGATTTATATATTTATTATCATTATTATTGAGGACGACATCATATTAAAAGGACACAAAAATGTACATTTTAATTTAACTAGGAAATCCTTAGTATTATATAGGCTAGTAGTTGGTTAAAAAAATTATCTTTAATCAATTATTATTATAAATAATCAATAATATATTTACAAGTTATACACGTTTCAGTGGTATATTTTATAATGGTATCCGTTTTTGTTTCTATATATATTCTATATTTAATGTCTGTAGGGTGAAATTTTCACGGCAACAACAACGGGTATCCGGGGGGGCTTGTGTTACCATGGTAACGCACGGAGGAAGTGACGTCTGCGCGGGTCACTTCTCAGGGTGTTCCGGATGGTTTTGTTTTGTGGAGGAAAGTTCCCTTTACTGACATTCCTGCAAACAGGGCAGGGAGTAGGGAGCAGCCTATGAAGTACACTTTGGAATGGAACTGTGTTTGCGTGCGTGCCTTTTGATGTATTGGCACCCCTTTCAGGGTGTACCCCGCCGTTTTAGGCCCCCCATGACCCTGTATACAGGATAAAGCAGTATAGTGAGTTTACAGTTGTGTTTTTAATATCCACATCTTAATGGATCATTTTTCAGACGTGTTCTGAGATCGCACAACTCAACAATCAAAATTATGTCACTTCTAATAGCAAAAGGTTGCACCAGAACTAATTGAGAGGTTTCTACGCAACACACATTATCTCATAATATACTGTAGGGTGATGCTAGTTTTGGTATATCAGTGGCACCTACGTACCTGTACGTACAGCATTTAATGTTTGATTCTGCATTCATTGGACAAAAAGGCTTTTACCTCCTGATTCCTGCGCTATATTAATCTGCTCCTCTTACATCCTCTACATCCACCTTCATTTAATACTTCATACAGCTACAGTACATCACTGAGCCCTACTCCAGCTGTTCAAATACGCTTTCTAATCAGATTCATTCCTTTCAAGGGATTTAGAAAAGTTTATTTTACCACACACACACACACACACACACACATACAAAACAGTGTTCAGCAATATATATTTTGTGAAATGGAGTGAATTTCACTTGTAGTAAATTAAGTATACGGTGATGTAGGTGGTACCAGTTAAAGCTGCTACATCTTGTGTGCAGAGTCAGAGAAATCAAATCCCTCTATAAAATGTCAGGTTTCTGTGTCAGTGACTGATTCATAACTGGCTGTTGAGGCCCCAACTACACCCCCCCCCCGCCCCCCCAACAACAACAGCAAAAAAAAAAAGACAGCTTCATGACTGATTTGCGTTCTGTCTCACTTGTAAGTCATTTGATGAAAATGTATTCTCTTATATTTTCCATATAAAAGAGACTTATCGAGTGTTTCCCTGTTTCTGTAGTTTATTGCCGATGCATGATGCATGGAGAGAGGGGGTGGATGAGATAGTCGGAGCCTAGAGCACACAGTAAGTCTTATTCTCGCAGTCATTTTCACACACACACACACACACACACACACACACACACACACACACACACACACACACACACACACACACACTCAGTTTGGTGACTTCACTGGGATGCCAGCTTGATGCAGTGTTCAATTCAAACCGGGACTTATGGAAATAATCCTGAATGAAGGTTTAATGACGATCCCAGCCGAGGTGGTTCCCCTACAGTCGTTCAGATGAATGTTCAGCGAGTGGAACACCTGATCCTGAAACACACACACACACCATCATTCTCCAACACCACTTGCACATTACAGGAACTCAGTTGAGAGTACGGTCCTGACCTCATTCCTAGCCATTTCTATCAAAGGAGTTCCTGGGAGGCCAGGGTTTTGGACAAGAAGCAGGCAGTTCAATCGTATTGAGAAAACTTTCAAGCCCTAGTGAACGCTGGGATAAGAGCATTAGTGTAGCAGGGAATTATATAGAGAAATAAAGGCAGTTTTTACACTTATAACTATGATGTTCTGTTATTCTGCACAATCAAAAGTCCAGGTTTGACTTGAACACCCCTCGTATCTTCAGTATATGAATAAAAGTTTTGATTGTACGTTGGATAGAACTCACTTTTTCAATGATATCTTTACATCTCATACATTGGAGGACCCGAAACCAGTCTCAGAAAATTTTCTGTCTGTTTGTCTGTTTAGTCAAACAAACCTGGCTGGACAGACTTTAATGTAACTTTTACAATACTTAGTTATCTGCCTGAAGTTGAACCTGGACCACAAATGAAATCTAAATGTTGGGTAGAATTGTGCCAGATTATGTCACAACATTATCTATGTATAGACAGCCAAAAGTGGCCCCATGCAGCCAATATCCTCAAGAAATAGAAACGAAAGTGTGACACAGCATGGCTCACCCCTGAAAAAAGGAAAGTAGACTATGAAACCTGAACCTTCAAAGATAAAAAATATATTTATTCATCTTGCAGGAAGTGTAAAACCAGTTTGTCTCACATGATCTTATGAGATAGGAAACATATACGCAGCAGTCCGAAGTGAGGGCGTGTAGAATACCTAAACTGGGAGATCAGTGTTATGCGTTAAAATGCCCCAATGGCATGGACTACAACATTATTTTTGTATTCTCTGTTCATTGGTCAGAACTCGCTCCTTAAATGATATCTTACATTTCGTACATTCAGAATTATTTGTGTCTGTATGTCTGTCCAGCCTGATTTTGTCAGAGAATCACACAAAAAAAATTATGTCTGGACAAAATTTAATGAAATCCCTCCAGAACTATCTGCTTGAAGTTTAACCTGCACTATAAATGTTAGCAAATAGTTGGGGAAAAGCGATGTTTTGAGCAGTTATTTGAAGGATTCAACAATGAATTTTATTTGTAGGCAGAGAGTAAGAAAGACAGACAGACAGAAAGACAGGCAGGCAGACAGACAGACATCAGACGGACAGAAAGACAGGCAGACAGACAGACGTCAGACGGACAGAAAGACAGGCAGGCAGACAGACAGACGTCAGACGGACAGAAAGACAGGCAGACAGACAGACGTCAGACGGACAGAAAGACAGACAGACAGACGTCAGACGGACAGAAAGACAGGCAGACAGACAGACGGACAGAAAGACAGGCAGGCAGACAGACAGACGTCAGACGGACAGAAAGACAGGCAGGCAGACAGACGGACAGACAGAAAGACAGGCAGACAGACAGACGTCAGACGGACAGAAAGACAGGCAGGCAGACAGACAGACGTCAGACGGACAGAAAGACAGGCAGGCAGACAGACAGACGTCAGACGGACAGAAAGACAGGCAGACAGACAGACAGACGTCAGACGGACAGAAAGACAGGCAGGCAGACAGACAGACGTCAGACGGACAGAAAGACAGGCAGGCAGACAGACAGACGTCAGACGGACAGAAAGACAGGCAGGCAGACAGACAGGCAGACGTCAGACGGACAGAAAGACAGGCAGGCAGACAGACAGACGGACAGAATGACAGGCAGGCAGACAGACAGACAGAAAGACAGGCAGGCAGACAGACAGACGTCAGACGGACAGAAAGACAGGCAGGCATGTATGTCGGCAGTATACAGTATGTCGGGTACTTAAACTAATCTATATTAATACTTTTGCTCAGCTGAAGTCGTGTCCGCCATCAGACGTGCCATGTTAGAAGGTGTTTAACACATGCAGATGTAAATATCAGGAAACTAAAGCCAAAATTCGATCTGTTGTACTGTATATAAACACACACTTATGCCTATAAAGGTAAGACAGCAGGAGACGGTTTAGAATGAGACCAAAGCAAATTATCTCTGTGGGATTAAATACATTTATCCTGATGCCAAATGCAGCTCCAGTGCCAAGGTTGATTACTTCAGCTCATAGTGCACAGCTCTCTCCTGACCCTGCGTCACAACTTCATTTGCTCTCTTAGAATGCCTGTCATGGACACAGGACATAATACATGCGCACACACACACACACACACACACACACACACACACTCTTTTTTCTCTCGTTCTCTCTCTGTCTGATCAGGCAGACAGAGGGCACTTACAGCATACTAATCGACCTGCCCAGAGTCAGGGATGTAACCGACAGTCCCCCCACACAGTGCTGTTTTTCGTCAGAATGATCTCGTCATGGCTTGTAAAGACAGTAGATCATCAAATCATAGCTTAAATTGATACACAAGACATTGACATTAATTTCCTGTATTTATTGTTGGAAGATACGTGAACTGTTCCGCATTTGAATTCGATCCACCTTCATTATGACACTGATAACAATAAAGCCTGATTTAATAAATATGTAAATCTGCTGAGTCATACTGTACGATTGTGACTACCTCCAGGTTGGAACGTTTTTTTTCCCTTAAATATATATATATAGATATCTCTACACTACTGTTCAAAAGTTTTAGGACACTTTCTAACTCCATGATGGTTCCTGATGTTTATTTCTTTCTACATTGTAAAGTTTTGCTGAAGGCGTCCAAAAACTGCATGAATCTCCTTTGAACAGTTGATATTGAGATGTTTCTGCTACTTCTGCTCTGTAAAGACTTCATAACGCCTCTAATCTGAGCTGCTGTTAATTGGTCATTTTTCAGGCTGATAACTCTAAATGAACTTCTCGTCTGCAGCAGAGGGAGGTTTTGGTCTCGTCCTCCTGGGACGGCCTTCATGAGAGACAGTTTCATTATGGTGCTGGACGGATTTTGCAAATGCACTTGACACAATACTGTTCTTGCAGGAACTATTACAGAAAGGCCGACCTCTGTGTCTTAGAATAACAACTAACTGCTGTTTTTCTTGTTGTTACGTAATTACCTAATTCCATATGTGTTATTATATAGTTTTGAAATCCACAGTATTGTTGTAGAATGTAGAAAATAAATCACTAAACAAAAACAAAGAAATTTGCAAGTGATCTAAAACTTTTGAACCGTAGTGTGTATATATATATATATATATATATATATATATATATACTCAGCAAAAAAAGAAATGCCCTCTGACTTTCAACTGTTTTTACTTTCATTAAACTTAATGTGTAAATATTTGTATGAACACTAAAAGAGTCGACACCATAAGACATAAAGTAAAAATGTTTCCCAATGTGTCCCTGAATGAAGAGAAGCTCAAAATCAGTCAGTAGCAGTCAGTATCTGGTGGCCACCAGCTGCTTGAAGTACTGCAGTGCATCTCCTCCTCATGGACTGGACCAGATTTGTCAGTTCTTGCTGTGAGATGGAGGGATTGTGTGTTCCTGGTGTGACTCGGGCAGTTGTTGTGGCCATCCTGTACCTGTCACGCAGGTGTGATATTCGGATGTACCCATCCTGTGCAGGTGTTGTTACACGTGGTCTTCCACTGCGAGGATGATCAGCTGTCCTTCCTGTCTCCCTGTAGCGCCGTCTTAGGCGTCTCACGGTGCGGACATGGCGATTTATTGCCCTATAGCCACATCAGCAGTCCTCATGCCTCCCTGCAGCATGCCTAATGCACGTTCATGCAGATGAGCAGCGACCCTGGGTGTCTTTCTTTGGGTGTTTTTCACAGTCAGTAGACGAGTCTCTTTAGTGTCCTGCGTTTTTACAACTGTGACCTTAAATGCCGACTTTCTGTAAGCTGTTAAGGTCTTAACGAGCATTCCACAGGTGCATGTTAATTAATTGATTATGGTTAATTGAACATGCATGGAAAACATTGTTTAAACCCTTTACAATGAAGATCTGTAAAGTTATTTGGATTTTTACAACATTATTGTTGAAATACACAGTCCTGAAAAAGGGGCGTTTCTTTTTTTGCTGAGTATATATATATATATATATATATATACACAGTGGTGTGAAAAACTATTTGCCCCCTTCCTGATTTCTTATTCTTTTGCATGTTTGTCACACTTAAATGTTTCTGCTCATCAAAAACCGTTAACTATTAGTCAAAGATAACATAATTGAACACAAAATGCAGTTTTTAAATGAAAGTTTACGTTATTAAGGGAGAAAAAAAACTCCAAATCTACATGGCCCTGTGTGAAAAAGTGATTGCCCCCTTGTTAAAAAATAATTTAACTGTGGTTTATCACACCCGAGTTAAATTTCTGTAGTCACCCCCAGGCCTGATTACTGCCACACCTGTTTCAATCAAGAAATCACTTAAATAGGAGCTACCTGACACAGAGAAGTAGACCAAAAGCACCTCAAAGGCTAGACATCATGCCAAGATCCAAAGAAATTCAGGAACAAATGAGAACAAAAGTAATTGAGATCTATCAGTCTGGTAAAGGTTATGAAGCCATTTCTAAAGCTTTGGGACTCCAGCGAACCACAGTGAGAGCCATTATCCACAAATGGCAAAAACATGGAACAGTGGTGAACCTTCCCAGGAGTGGCCGGCCGACCAAAATTACCCCAAGAGCGCAGAGACGACTCATCCGAGAGGACACAAAAGACCCCAGGACAACATCTAAAGAACTGCAGGCCTCACTTGCCTCAATTAAGGTCAGTGTTCACGACTCCACCATAAGAAAGAGACTGGGCAAAAACGGCCTGCATGGCAGATTTCCAAGGCGCAAACCACTTTTAAGCAAAAAGAACATTAAGGCTCGTCTCAATTTTGCTAAAAAACATCTCAATGATTGCCAAGACTTTTGGGAAAATACCTTGTGGACCGACGAGACAAAAGTTTAACTTTTTGGAAGGTGCGTGTCCCGTTACATCTGGTGTAAAAGTAACACAGCATTTCAGAAAAAGAACATCATACCAACAGTAAAATATGGTGGTGGTAGTGTGATGGTCTGGGGTTGTTTTGCTGCTTCAGGACCTGGAAGGCTTGCTGTGATAGATGGAACCATGAATTCTACTGTCTACCAAAAAATCCTGAAGGAGAATGTCCGGCCATCTGTTCGTCAACTCAAGCTGAAGCGATCTTGGGTGCTGCAGCAGGACAATGACCCAAAACACACCAGCAAATCCACCTCTGAATGGCTGAAGAAAAACAAAATGAAGACTTTGGAGTGGCCTAGTCAAAGTCCTGACCTGAATCCTATTGAGATGTTGTGGCATGACCTTAAAAAGGCGGTTCATGCTAGAAAACCCTCAAATAAAGCTGAATTACAACAATGATTACAACAAGATGAGTGGGCCAAAATTCCTCCAGAGCGCTGTAAAAGACTTGTTGCAAGTTATCGCAAATGCTTGATTGCAGTTATTGCTGCTAAGGGTGGCCCAACCAGTTATTAGGTTCAGGGGGCAATTACTTTTTCACACAGGGCCATGTAGGTTTGGATTTTTTTTCGCCCTAAATAATAAAACCCCGCATTTAAAACCTGCCTTTTGTGTTTACTTGTGTTATCTTTGACTAATAGTTAAATGTGTTTGATGATCAGAAACATTTAAGTGTGACAAACATGCAAAAGAATAAGAAATCAGGAAGGGGGCAAATAGTTTTTCACACCACTGTATATATATATATATATATATATATATATATATACATACACATATACAGTATATTGTTTGTTAATACTTCAACTGATTATATAAGCGTATTTTTTACAGGTATATTAATCACGGCTAAATTAATAATAATTAAAAAAATAAAACAAGATCGTGGTTGTGGCTCATTCAAGACCCGGCATGAGGATGCTCAGTATGGGGCAGGAATTAGGGTTGGGTGGTTATTCTGTATCCTCAATTATGTAAAAATAGTTGCCATGTCTCTTTAATTATGGAAAAATTCAGTCATGGAAAAAATCTGCTGTGTAATGTGCATCGCTTGTAACAGGGTTCACACGGTCATAAAAAAATCAAGGACTTTCAGGAATCAATATTTGAAAAATGTGGCTGGCATTTGTATTCAGTCCCTTCATTCTACATCAATACTTTGAAGAAGCACCTGCAAGTCTTTTGGGGCACCGTTTGTCTCTACCAGCTTTGCACATCTACAGAGTGAAATCTTTGCCCATTCTTACAGCTCAAGCTTGCCACAGATTCTCAATTGGATTTAGGTCTGGACTTTGACTGGGCTATTCTAACACATGAATATGCTATGATCTAGACCATTCCATTGTAGCTCTGGCTGAGTGTTTAGGATCGTGATCCTGCTAGAAGGTGAACCTCCCTCCACCTCAGTCCTACAGTACTGTAAGTCTTGTGCAGAACATGTTTTGTAAAATGTAACATGTTTTCTTTTAGGATTACCCTGTATTTGGTTCCATCCATTTTCCCATCAACTCTGACCGGCTTCCCTGTCCGAGCTGAAGAAAAGTATCCCCACAACATGACCACCATCCACTTGTGCTTTAAACCACACCTTTATCCCTGACCTGTCTCTGTGTGTTCATTGGGTTTCATGATGCTGCTTGTTCACTAATGTTCTCTAACAAACTTGTGAGGGCTTTACAGAACAGCTGTATTTATACTGAGATTAAATTACAGGTGGACTCTAATTCCTAATAGGTGGCTTCAGATGGCAATTGGTTCCACTGAATTTTGGTTAGGGGTATCAGAGTAAAGGGGGCTGAATACAAATGCATGCCACACTTTTCAGATATTTATTGTGTTGGTCAGTCACATAAAATCCCGATAAAATACGTTAACATTTGTGGTTTTAGTGTGACAAAGAGGTATCAATACTTTTGCAAGGCGCTGTATATAAACTTACTGGTACAGTAACAGCAGCTGTAATACTGTCCGCATTTTATGTACATTTTTGGACTGGTGTCTGGTGGTCAATGCAAATTTCTAGCTTTTTTCACATCTTGTGTCTTAGCTTGCAAATAAGTAGCTTATAAATGAGCAAAGGTAAACGCCTGGACATTTTTCAAGCTTTTGAGTATAGAAAACTATTTGATGTATACAAAAATATATATAAAAACTATTTGATGTATACTATGAAGATTCTGCCAAGAGCAACAGTAACACAGAGTCTGGCCTTTCAAATGCATGATTTAGGATATTCAGAGTTTTTTGGTCTTTATCAAAAATTGGATTCCACCCAAGCCTAGCAGGAATACACCCTGGATTAGATACTAGGCCACACAGTACATGTCAAGAAGCACAGCTAGTACACATATGTGACCCAGGACATAATTTCAGGTGATTTGAGTTCTGCATATTTTCAGATTTGGTGCCACATTTATTACTGTATCAAGTTCGGTTCATATGGCCATTTATGGTTCATTTTAAGAAAGTGTATAAAGATTTAACTATATTCCAAATCTTCGCTCAAGATGCTCATTTTTTTCATCGTCCACTCTATTGGCCGGAGCTCCACTCTAGTAACCTGTGCGACTTAACACCTGACTTCATATGATGGGTTACATACTGTATGTCCCTGATACTCCAAAGAAAACCCAGACTTTGACCCGAGCTCAGGATCGACCCTAGAGGTCTAAGGCGGCCGTGCTACCTGGATGTGTTCATAAAACAGGGGAAAACAGGTGACAGTTTCTGGTTCAGAAAATCAATTCTGATGCTCCTATCAGGCCGGCGGCGCTTAATCTCTCCTGCCGCGTGTTCAATATTAATTAAAGTCAACATGGTGCTGTCAGCACTGCTGATTATTCATCTTACCCTGAAAACTGCAGATAATTAAGAGAACAGATGCCCACTTCTATGGTTTGCGACACTTTTCAGTCTCCGCTGAGAATAAACAGATGGTTAGTTTTTGTATTGGATTAGACTAAAGATTGGTCATGGCTTAATTTTTCCTTTTGACACTTGCTTTTGTTATTATTTATTTTTATTTAAGACATTCAAGTATCACGTGTCAAAAGACTTCTCTGGTACACGATACATAGGTTTTGCTCACAAACTAAAAGCAATACAGTAGTATTGACTAAAACTCGATGATTACATAATAAAAGAAGAAAATAATTTAACATCTGCAAATGTTTAAAAACATTTTACAGTTGGAAACATTTTATTATTAAAAACGCTGTTAATGCGTTTGATTAATCTGGAAATTTTTATGCATTACTATTTTCATTTTGCAAATTAAACAAATGACTAATTTTGACCCTAATGACTTTCCATAATCGCAGTGCGAATGCCCAGCTGTGTGTGATAATTGCACATTTAACGCGGATAATAAGTAAACATCACCAGGCGTGCTGAACGGCAAGTTTCTGGGTTCGAACCCCCTCCCCCTCCCCTGTTGGTGGGTTTTCACACCCCATGCCACCCAGCCACTGTATGCATTGCTGGACCCATGTACTGTATCTGTTAAATGTTAATGTTTGAGACGTTATAAAACTGCATAATCTGATTCCTCGAACCAGCATTTCTCATGCATTTCTTTATTCAAAGTAAAATAGTAAGTAAAAAGTAAAAATAGTCAAAAGTAAGTAAAAGAGTTTTTTAAAATGGTGATTAATCTTAATTAATCCTACACTATGACTGTAATTACCTTTTTTAATTGATTGACAGCACTAGATTAAATACGATTTTAATATGAAATCAACTGCTTTCAATAAAAATTACTCAAAATATATATTTTCGAGATATAGATAATCCGGTGTCTGTAATATCTCAGGAAAGCATATCATGATAGAATTTATCACAGTTTTTTTTTTACAATGTTTTTTACATTGTCATATTGCTTAGCCCTAATCTACAATTTTAGGAATTTATTGGACAGAAAGCTCTGTAGTTGTTCCCGGAGGTCCGCCTGCGCTACAGTAGCTCACTGGTTAATATTTGGAACTAATGAACAGTTGTTTATGATTTTCATCTCCTGGTCAGACAGACACTGTTCCCTTGATCAATACCGTTCCCTTGATCAATACCGTTCCCTTGATCAATACCGTTCCCTTGATCAACTGTTTATTACTTGGATTGGATTCTGCCTCAGTTGCTGTATGAGCCACTTTGTCTGGCAAAATAATAAGTACATTTTCGCCTTAGTAATAAACGTAATAAACACGCTAACAGGCTCTACAGCGGATACAGTGTGTGTAGCCTTCATTAGCGGCGCGTTGAAATGTCAAGCCGACTGGAATAAAGTATTAACAGGTATGAAAGCGAAAAGCCTCCAATTATCTGTTGCATTTCTCTCACACACACACACACACACACACACACACACACACACACACACACACACACACACACACACACACACACACACAAGCACGCACAATTCACTTGATATTATCAGCATTTGTGTATGGCCAAAGACATGGTTTGCATGCACATGCACACACACACACACACACATACACACACACACACACACACACACACTCAGACAGACACAGAACAAGGGCAGCGTTTTCACTCTGTGTAATGTAAAGTCTGGTTCTGGCTCTTGGCCCGTGTGGGTTAGGGTTAGTGCTGCAGTTCGGCAGACGGATGAGACGGCAGGACATCAGTGGGCTGAAGCAGAGCTGACCTGGACTTGTGAGTTTTATTCCGGGAGAGCTCGTCCTCGTACACCTTCCTCACCGCCTGAAACCTAAACTCGCAGTAACAGTGTTTGCTTTGCTTCATGCTGATTCCACTTTCACACACGATTATGATGAATACAGCAGAATAAGCCAGTAATATTCCTCCCCAGTGTCGCGGAGTCAAGCGGAGGTCAAGGCGCTGCGAGAGCTGATTTAGTTCTCTTTCGAATAGGCACACACAAAAAAAAACCCATATTGCGTTCTTATCATATAATTGTCCTGCCTGTTATATAAAGCGCTGTCGGCTTTCCGTTCGATTTTATTGAAAAGGAAACCAGTGACGATGGATATTTCTAGTTTTCTACATGTGAGTCATTTGTTTGAAGACCGAGAGTGATGTGGCTATGAAAGAGCACACATTTTTGGCTGGTTCAATGGGCAGATTACACTACAGTGCTAAAAGTATTCGCTCATCCGCCTTCGCATGTGTATGAACTTGATTGGCACCCTTCCAAACAAACTGTATTTGTTCAGTCTTCTTCTAGTAGTAAGGGGGTAGTAGTAACTTACCTGCAAATGCAACCATGGGGGGGGCGCAATCCAGTGTCTTCTTGTGCCAGTCCCAAGTCTGGATAAATGCAGAGGGTTGTGTCAGGAAGGGCATCCGACGAAAAACATTTGCCAAATCAATGATGCGAATCAGACATATCATTTCCATACCGGATCGGTCGCGGCCCGGGTTAACAACGACCGCCACCGGCGCTGTTGACTTACAGGGTGCCGGTGGAAATTGGGCTACTGTTGGTCGAAGAAGGAGAGGAGGAAGGCGTGTTCGAAAGCAGAGAGAGAAGAGGAAAGGCAAGAGTTTAGGAGTGAAAGTAGGGACCTTGAATGTTGGGACCATGACAGGGAAGGGAACAGAGTTGGTTGATATGATGCAGATGAGGAAGGTAGATATACTGTGTGTCCAGGAGACCAGGTGGAAAGGTAGCAAAGCTAGAAGCTTAGGATCAGGGTTCAAATTGTTTTACCATGGTGTGGATAGGAAAAGAAATGGAGTAGGAGTTATCCTGAAAGAGGAATTTGTAAGGAATGTCCTAGAGGTGAAGAGAGTATCAGATAGGGTGATGCGTCTGAAGCTGGATATTGAAGGGATAATGTTCAATGTTGTTAGTGGTTATGCTCAACAGGTAGGATGTGTTAGAAGAGAAGGAGAAATTCTGGAGTGAGTTAGATGAAGTGATGCAGAGCATCCCCAGAGGTGAGAGTGTGATTGGTGCAGACTTCAATGGACATGTTGGGGAAGTGAACAGAGGTGATGAAAATGTGATGGGCAGGTTTGGTCTTCAGGACAGGAATGTAGAAGGACAGATGGTGGTGGACTTTGCAAAGAGGATGGAAATGGCAGTAGTAAATACTTTCTTCCAGAAGAGGCAGGAACATAGGGTGACATATAAGAGCGGAGGCAGAAGCACTCAGGTGGACTACATCTTGTGTCGACGTTGTAATCTGAAAGAGATCAGTGACTGCAAGGTGTTGGTAGGGGAGAGTGTAGCCAGACAACACAGAATGGTGGTGTGTAAAATAACCCTGGTGGTGAGGAAGGTGAAGAGGACAAAGGCAGAGCAGAGGACAAAGTGGTGGAAGCTGAGAAAGGAAGAATGTTGTGTAGTCTTTAGGGAGGAGTTGAGACAGGCTATGGGTGGTCAGGAGGTGCTTTCAGTTGACTGGACAACTACAGCCAATGTGATCAGGGAGACAGGTAGGAGGGTACTTGGTGTATCATCAGGTAAGGGAAAAGGGAACAAGGAGACTTGGTGGTGGAATGAGGAAGTCCAGGAGTGTATACAGGGAAAGAGGCTAGCTAAGAAGAAGTGGGACTCTGAGAGGACTGAAGAGAGTAGACAGGAGTACAGGGAGATGCACCGTAAGGTGAAGGTAGAAGTGGCAAAGGCCAAACAAAGAGGATATGAGGACTTGTATGCTAGGCTGGACAGTAAGGAGGGAGAGGTGGATCTGTACAGGTTGGCGAGGCAAAGAGATAGAGATGGGAAGGATGTGCAGCAGGTTAGAGTGATTAAAGATAGAGATGGAAATGTACTGACAGATGCCAGGAGGGTGATGGGAAGATGGAAGGAGTACTTTGAGGAGTTGATGAATGAGGAAAATGAAAGAGAACAAAGAGTAGAAGAGGTGACTGTTGTGGAGCAGGAAGTAGCAAATATTAGGAAAAAAAAGTGAGGTGAGAAGGGCGTTGAAGAGGATGAAGAGTGGAAAGGCTGTTGGTCCTGATGACATACCTGTGGAGGTATGGAAGTGCTTAGGAGAGGTGGCAGTAGAGTTTCTGACTAGTTTGTTTAACGAGATCTTGGAGAGTGAGAGGATTCCAGAGGAATGGAGGAGAAGTGTATTGGTGCCGATTTTTAAGAACAAGGGAGATGTGCAGAGCTGTGGCAATTACAGAGGTATAAAGCTAATGAGCCATACAATGAAGCTGTGGGAAAGAGTAGTGGAAGCTAGGTTAAGGGCAGAGGTGAGAATTTGTGAGCAGCAATATGGTTTTATGCCTAGAAAGAGTACATCAGATGCAGTATTTGCTTTGAGGATGCTCATGGAGAAGTACAGAGAAGGTAATAAAGAGTTGCATTGTGTCTTTGTAGATTTAGAGAAAGCGTACGACAGGGTGCCGAGAGAGGAGCTGTGGTGTTGTATGAGGAAGTCTGGAGTGGCGAAGAAGTATGTTAGAGTGGTGCAGGACATGTATGAGAGTTGTAAGACAGTGGTGAGATGTGCTGCAGGTGTGACAGAAGAGTTCAAGGTGGAGGTGGGTCTGCATCAAGGATCGGCTCTAAGCCCCTTTTTGTTTGCTCTAGTGATGGACAGGATGACAGATGAAGTTAGACAGGAGTCTCCATGGTCTATGATGTTTGCAGATGACATTGTGCTTTGTAGCGAGAGCAGGGAACAGGTAGAGGAAAATTTGGAGAGGTGGAGGTACGCTCTGGAAAGCAGAGGAATGAAGGTTAGCCGCAGCAAGACGGAATACATGTGTGTGAATGAGAGGGACCCAAGAGGAACAGTGAGGCTACAGGGAGCAGAGGTAAAGAAGGTGCAGGATTTTAAGTACTTAGGGTCAACGGTCGAGAGCAACGGAGAGTGTTCAAAGGAGGTGAAGAGACGAGTACAGGCAGGTTGGAATGGGTGGAGAAAAGTGTCAGGTGTGTTGTGCGATAAAAGAGCATCAGCAAGAATGAAAGGAAAGGTGTACAGGACAGTGCAGAGACCAGCAATGCTCTACGGCTTAGAGACAGTGGCACTGAAGAAAAGACAGGAGGCAGAGCTAGAGGTAGCAGAGCTGAAGATGTTGAGGTTCTCTTTGGGAGTGACAAGGATGGATAGGATCAAGAATGAGTTCATCAGAGGGACAACCCATGTGAGATGTTTTGGAGATAAAGTCAGAGAGGCCAGATTGAGGTGGTTTGGACATGTTCAGAGGAGAGATTGTGAATACATCGGTAGAAGGATGCTGAGGTTGGAACTGCCAGGCAGGAGGTCTAGAGGAAGACCAAAGAGGACATTTATGGATGCAGTGAGAGAGGACATGAAGTTAGTTGGTGTGAGAGAAGAGGATGCAGAGGATAGGGTTAGATGGAGGCAGATGATTCGCTGTGGCGACCCCTGAAAGGGAACAGCCGAAAGACAAAGAAGAAGAAGAGTAACTTACCTGCAATAATTAGATGATTTTTCTAAATATTTTTTACACAAAAGCACATAGAAGAAGGGGCACTTTTGAACATGACTGTTTGCAGAGGTGGAAAGTAACGAATTACTCGAATTTACTCGCGTTACTGTAATTGAGTAGCTTTTTTGTGTATTTCTACTTTTTAAAGTAGTTTTTAAAATCTGTAATTTTACTTTTACTTAAATACGTTTTGTTTGAAGTATTGTAATTCGCTACATTTTAAATCATATTCGCTACTGAGTAAAAAAATAAATGAATGAAAATGCTAAAATAATACAAATATTATGCTTTGTATAAATGCTTCATTACGCTCGCGTGTGTGTATCATGTCCTGGTCGCGCGCCGCTCCAGACTCCACTCCAGGTTTTCTGACATCGGCATCTCCCTGACCTTCCACACGGTCGCTTCCGCCCTGAGAGTGAAGTCATCGACTAGCCCGACCATATATAAACTGAAGAGAGACGCGGGAAAGACGAAAGAGGTTGTGATTTTGGCGTTTTGATATTTGGTTGTTTATTCCAGTTTTGACTTTTTGCCTCCCATTGACTTTGGGTATTGCTTTGTCCCTTTCGTTTGGTTGGTCTTTGTATATATTTGTGGATAATTTCACTGTATGTTTGTGCACTCACTAATAGTAGTAGGGGCGTGGCTGCCATTTATTTCGGGAAGAGGGAATTTATTCACTGTTTTTGGTTTAGGAGTCCGGGAAGGTACCTGTATTTTTGTTTGTTTGTGTTTTTTTTCATCAGTTAATGATTGGATCTAGTTCTTTCTGCCATATACCACAATTTCCATACAGTTTAAAATAGAACCCTGAACCATTCTTTTGAATTTACTTGATTTTTGTCACGAACTAACCGGGATGACCAGATTGATGATCGTGCTATCTGTCACGAACAAACCGGGATGAGCAGATAGCTTTAGCAGTTAGCCCTGTAGCGTGAATGGTAAACCCAAACGCGGATAAACACGAGCGGGCAGGATAATCACGCGATTTGTTATAAGGACTCTCACACTCAATGAGCAAAGGAAAGACACAATCTAACCCTAGTCCTATAAACACACACTCAGTCTGAAAAGATAGCCAAGAAAGTGAGTACTCACAGATACGGGAACGATTCCGAAAAGACCTGGGCATAACTCAATGACAGAGCGATGTGCGGCGCCATCTTGTTTACCTTTATGCTTTCAGGTTCGCGACCGTCTTACTTCCGGGTCCTAGTGCCGGTCGCGGCTGAGTGTGCATGACAGTACCCCCCCGTCCCCCGCCCCCCCGTCCAGGACCGACTCCGGACGGTCCAGGAGTGGAGGATACCCGGTGACGGTAGTCCCTAATGAGCCCGGAGTCGAGGATGAAGCGAGCCGGAACCCAGGACCGCTCCTCGGGGCCGTAGCCCTCCCAGTCGACCAGATACTGGGTGCCCCTGCCCCGAGGGCGCGAGTCGAGGATCCGTCGCACGGTGTAGGCGGGACCGCCGTCAATGATTCGGGGAGGAGGAGCAGGGGGGGTGGGTGGAACCATGGGTGAGGTGGTGAATGGTTTCAGCTGTGAGGTATGGAAGACAGGATGGATCCGGAGCGCCGCAGGCAGCTGGAGCCGGTAGGTGACAGGGTTGATCCTGAGAGTAATGCGGTATGGCCCGATGAACCTTGGTGATAACTTTTTTGACTCTATGTGCAGGTGGAGGTTTTTGGATGATAGCCACACTTTGTCACCTATGTGGTACAATCGTCCCGGAGGGTGCCGACAGCGGTGTTGGGCCACATAGTTGGCGTTGGTGCGTCGGATGGCGAGATTGGCTTGGTGCCATAGCCGCCAGCACCGGCAAACCAACTGTTGGGCCGATGGTACATCAACCTCCGGTTCCTGGTGGGTGAACATCGGAGGCTGGAAACCATAGCACACCTCAAATGGGCTCAGGTTGGTGGCTGAGGAGACATGAAGGTTGTGTGATAATTCGGCCCACTTGAGGTAGCGGGCCCAGGAGCGCTGGCGATCCGACACAAAACATCTTAGCTAGCGCTCCAGCTGTTGGTTGGTTCGCTCCGTCTGACCGTTCGTCTGTGGGTGGTAGCCAGAGGACAAACTGCAGGACGAATCGATCAGACGGCAGAAGGCCTTCCAGAACCGGGCGGTGAACTGGGGACCTCTGTCCGAGACGATGTCCTATGGGAACCCTTGCAATCGGACTACGTGTTCCAATATCAGCTCGGCTGTGGTTTTGACTGACGGGAGTCCGGTGAGGGCCACCAGGTGCACTGCCTTGGAGAAGTGGTCCACGATGGTAAGGATGACGTCTTTTCCCTCGGAGATCGGCAGGCCCGTGATGAAGTCGACGGCAATGTGCGACCAGGGCCGACGAGGAACTGGAAGTGGTTGGAGCTCCCCCGGTGTTGGTTGGTTGGAGTCTTTAGCCCTGGCGCACACTGGGCACGCCCAGACGAACTCAGTAGCCTCCCTCCTCATCGAAGGCCACCAAAAGGCCCGTCCCACGAAGGTGAGGGTTCTCCGGGTTCCCTGGTGTCCCGCGACGGGCGAAGAATGGCCCCACCGGAGGACCTCGGGCCGGAGTTGAGTGGGGACGTAGAGCCGCCCGGGCGGCACACCTGCCGGTGCGGGTTCACTGGCCAGTGCCTGGCGGACCCTCGTTTCCATATCCCAGTGCAGGGGTGCGATGATCCGGGTGGGTGGAAGGACAGGCATGGGCTCCGCCCGGGGTGCCTCTCGCTCGTATTGACGGAAGAGGGCGTCGGCCTTGGTGTTCTTTGACCCCAGGCGGTACGAAAGATGGAAATCGTACTGTTCGAAGAATAGGGCCCACCGTGCCTGTCGTGAGTTTAGCTGCTTGAGGTTGCGGATGGTGATGAGGTTCTGATGATCCGTCCAGACAATGAATGGCTCACTGGCACCCTGGAGCCAGTGACGCCACTCCTCCAAGGCCCACTTTATGCCCAACAGGTCACGGTCCCCTACTCCGTATCGCTACTGAGTGGGGTTAAATTTTTTGGAGTAAAAGCCACAGGGGTGTAGCTTCTGGTCTGGACCTCGTTGTGAGAGAACAGCGCCGGCGCCCACTTCCGACGCGTCCACCTCCACAACGAACGGTTGACTGGCATCTGGATGGAGGAGAATCGGGGCGGTGGTGAACAGGTGACAGAGTCAGTGGAAAGCTGAGATGGCGGTAGGGTTGAGTTGGAAGGAATGGTTGGAGAGCCTGGTAAGTGCAGTGAGTGGTGCTGCAACTGTACTGTAGCCCCGGATAAAGCGACAATAAAAGTTCGCAAACCCGAGAAAGCGTTGGAGCTGTTTGAGTGTCCTGGGTAGGGGCCAGTGACGTACAACCTCCAGCTTCTGCGGGTCCATGGCCACACCCTGGGGCGAGATAACAAAACCCAGGAACGTGGTGGAGTGCTCGTGAAAAGCACACTTCTCCAACTTACAGTACAGCTGGTGGGCGAGCAATCTCTTAAGGACAGCCCGAACGTGTTTTGTGTGTTCCTCGGGGGTGCGTGAGTATATTAGAATGTCATCTAGGTAGACGAACACCCATCGGCCTAGCATGTCCCTGAGGACGTCGTTGATGAAACACTGGAAGGCCGAGGGTGCGTTGCAGAGACCAAATGGAATGACCAGGCTCTCATAGTGTCCGGTGGGGGTGATGAAGGCCGTCTTCCACTCATCACCCTCTCTGATGCGCACCAAGTTGTAGGCGCTCCGGAGGTCCAACTTAGTGAACATGGTGGCACCAGAGAGGGCGTCCAGGGCTGAGTTGGTAAGAGGCAAAGGATCACGATTAATGATGGTAATCTTGTTAAGCCCCCGATAGTCGACACACGGACGAAGTTCGCCCCCTTTTTTCTTTACAAAGATGAACCCCGCGGCAGCCGGCGAGGAGGGTCTGATGGTGCCATTTCGCAGGGCGCTGGCGACATACTCCTCCATAGCCTGGGTCTCGCTGGTAGAAAGGGAGTAGAGGTGGCCGTGGGGGGAGGCTGGAGCCTGGCTGGAGTTCGATGGCTAGGTCATAAGGTCAGTGAGGTGGTAGATGGCTGGCCCGGCGTTTGCAGAACACCTCAGCCAGGTCTCGATATGGTGGCGGGATGGCGTGGATGTCGACGTCGGGGGCCTCGGACTCCCTGGAACACGTCCCAGCCGGGGCCTGTAGGCATAAGTCGGTGCAGGTCGGCCCCCATTGAAGGATTCGGTTCTGAGACCAGGATATGAGTGGGTCGTGCTGTAAGAGCCAGGGGTAGCCGAGGATGATGGGTGGAGAGGAGATGGGTGTAAGGTGAAATTGGATAGACACCTGATGGATAGACACCTGGGTGGAGTCTGCTGGGTGATGGGGCTGGATGAGAGGGGCCGCCCGTCGACTGAGGTGATTTTCACTGACTGGGATAACGCCTCAATCTTTACCCCCAATCCTCTGGCATACGTTGAGTCAATGAAGTTACCCGCGGCACCAGAATCGATGAACGCGGTACTTCTGACCCGTCTGTGGCCAAGATGGAGGGTTACCTGGACCATGAGTCGAGTCTCGGTGTTGTTGGTGGTCGCGGAGAGATGGATGATCCCCGGGGAGTCTCTCCTCTCTCTCACCGGGTTTGGGCGTTTCCCGGACGGGACGGGCAGGTCGCTCGATGGTGCGCGGCTGAGCCGCAGTAAGCGCACAGTCCCTCGCGGTAACGTCTCTCGCGTTCCGCCACGGTCAGGGAGGCGCGCCCTAGCTGCATGGGTTCCCCGGCTCCGGTGTCAACCACGGCAGGGGGTGGAGATCCGACACGTCCAGGGAGAGTGGTGGTGACGGTGGTTGGTGGTCTTGGTGCAATGTAGGGTTATGTAGGGTAATGTAGGGTTAGACCCGCCAAATGTTTGTCTCCTCAACAAACTGTTCTCTTCTCGCGATATTTCCGGTTTTGCTATTTCCGGTTTTCATAGTGACACGATCTCGTTGGTTTATCTCAACATGATTGAATCTAGTACATGTTAAGTTGTTGACTTTCATGCAAATACAACATAACTTATTCATGTTAATCTTGGAAACATGAAATTATTATGTACAAAACACATATTACATTTTAGTAGATGTAACAGGTAGCCAAATAATTTTTTTTCAGTGTAGACTGGGACGTAACACCATATTTAAGTGACCACTTTGATTTCAAGCACAACAAAGACAACAGCTTTATTATGTAAAGGTGTTCCTTCAGTTAAAAACAACTAGTTTGAGATTTATATCTGCTCATCTTTTTGAACTACGCTAGAATGCCTCATCCCACCCCCACTGTTAAAAACATACAAATAAAAAAGTAACTCGGTAACTTTTACTCTGAGTACATTTTTTAATGAGCTACTTTTTACTTTTACTTGAGTAGATTTTTATAATGTTAACTTTACTTGTACTTCAGTAAAATTTCACTGAAGTAACAGTACTTGTACTTGAGTACAAAATTTTATTACTCTTTCCACCTCTGTATGTTTGTAGCCAGAGATATGCTCTATGCACCTTTATGCAAAGAAAATATATGTTTTTCTATATAGTAACTGTCAATATATTAAGTGATTTAGTGTTCCTGATCTACTGGTAAATTTAAAAGATTTTATGATTTTAATATTCTGCGTTACTACACTAACTGATACTAATTAAAAATTAACAGAAAAAAAGATATTCATATAAAAATATTCACAATATGCAGAATAATATACTGTATTAAGGAACTGTCGCTTTTTATATATTGGATCTTTATAACATATTGAATTTTATTTAAAATATCTATTTCTTTATATTTTTTCATACAATATGCTTATATGTAACAAAATGGACTTTATAGGAATTAATCAGAGCACACAGATAAAGTAAAAGTGTGTGTATAATTCTTAAACATGCATAAAGTTTCAATAATGTTTCAATTATCAAGTTATATTATATTTCAAATTATTCAAGTATAAATATAAATATAATGGATTCATTGCATATATCTCCATACAGTACATGCACCATTCATATATTGCAATATATTAATAAATATAAGCACTAGTTTCCTAAATAATGTATTATTTAATATATTGGATTATATTTTACAATATTTTGCCATATGTTTTTTTTCCATAAGGGCACATATACTGTATGTTTACCTTTACAGTGAATATATTTGTAAACCACTGTGCTGGCGGTGTTGCAAATTACAGTAGCTGAACCTGAAGTCTCGGAGTTTGAACGTGAACTCTTAGAGACAGAAGGAAAGTGTCTTCCCACATCCAGAGCCTTCTTTCCCACTCAACTATTATTGCACTGTGATTTTTGTTGCTTCTTAGTGGTGTTGGCAGTATGCACTTTCTTTCACTCATTTTTTTCCCTTTTCCGTATGTCCCCAGACTAGTGAGAACTCCTAAGGCTGTGCTCTAAAGAAGGAACTGTTCACTAAATCACTGCCTCAGGGACAAGCACATGCTTTTGCCACTACCACTGACACATTTTTATTATATTCCCATTTGTGCTGAAATCTTTCAGGTGCAACATCCCCAGTTACATTGCTGTAATCACTACCTGCCAGCAGCATCCAGGCTAGAAAGGAAGCAAATGGTGATGTCACCGCTCAGAATGTCATGATCACATCCATAATTTAAACGGTTAAGTTATGGCACATAAGTCAGACCTCATGTCAATAAACTCGAACATTGACGGACTATGACACATTTTGAGGTTTTCCAATGACAGGTGCATGGCAACCAGTCATCCACATACTGTATAGGAGAACATACTGGACAGACCCTGTGTATACACACATAGACAAAGTATGTTCTGAGGGTTCTGTTCTGGTATCCTGCTGATGTGAGTGAAAGCTGAATAAGATTCAACATCATATGCAATATGGAAATATGACCTGGTCAGCTCCCATTCTTTTGTCTATGGGTTTGTTTTCTGGGTGTCTGGGAGTTCGAACCCAGAACCTCAGAGACAGCCATCATATGGAGAGCATTAAAAGCTTTTCTCAAGACCCACCAGTGGCATCTCGAACCCCTAACTGTTTGATCAGCAACCAAGAACCTTATCCACTGATCCACTGCTACACCCATTGTATCCTGTACAACCACTACCTTACTTACAGGACCCAACTATTGGGACATTCAGATGTCCGCTGGTTGGATAGGTATTCGGTTTTCAATTTTTTTGATATTTGGATATTTGTTTTTCTTTTCTTGTTTAAATGTAAGATATCATTATAAGCGAAATGCAAAATATGTTTTCCTGGCACGTTCTTGTAATATACACTTTTTAGGTCCTCTGATGGGTTCGATCTTTTTGCATGGGTGGCATCACAGAAACATGGACTAACATGAAAAAGGGTAATTTTATTTAGAAGGGAAGAAGGAAAAAAAAGGAAGGTGTGCATGTGCGGCTTCGGAGGCCGTGCCCATCTGGCATGTGGCTGGCGAAAGGTGTCGGTGGGTAGAGTTGCAGAATTGAGCATGCAGAGGTAGCGCTCCTTAAGCAACCCCTCACGCTAACATGGGCCAAGACCGGTCCCTCCCAGCTCTCTGGGCGCGGCCACGGGCCACTAGACTTTCCCGGCTAGAATCAGGGGCCTTAACGCAATCCACTTAGTGGCTTTTTCCTCTTTTATGGCAGGGACGCGAAGGCGGGGTCTGCGCGGGAGTAAAGGTGCCGAGGGAGCTCACGCAGTTCTTTCTTGCGCTGTCCTCATCACGGAGATCGCAAACATGTCACTCTCCATAGCTCCACCGCATGACTCTTTGCTTTGTTCCCGGACCCTGGACTAAACTCTGCACCTCGCTTTTACAACACGGAAAAAGCCTGATTATCGCCAGCCGGCCCAACCTGGGGGCAAGGGAGCCTACGGAGTGAGAAAGGAGCGACAAAGGAGGCGTACACCCATCACAGACGCACGCCGTGACAATACCCAATATGTCAGCTTGGCGACCTAAAATCCCTGTCACTCACCGCAGTGAACATCACGCCTCCAGTTTGCCACAACTGCAAACAGTTGCAAAGGGAAGCCAAAATGCAGACAACTTTAACTGTGTGGGAAAACTTGAACATGAACATGAACGTAAAAACTGACCGTCAAATACAGTATGTCATTTGAAACTTGCGCCCCAGAGTGACTATAGAGAGAGTAGACTATAGTTTGACGGTGTAGAAAACAGAGAGACGATGTTCTGCTACAAGTCATGTATCTCCCTGACTATTAGAACCAAAGTTCTCGAGCCCAAATGATTGTTATTTAGAACGGCTATACAATTTGGGAACTATACAGTATGTTCATATGTTCAGGTTAGTTAATGGATTTGTACCATTGCCATTGGAAACTGAATTTGCTCGGAAAATCTGCCTCTTGTCAGTGATCCAGATCATTTGGCTCTGGTCACTGACAAGAACTGCGTCTTTTAACTCCTGAATGATGTGGTGCCGTAATTCTTTCTCAACCGAACCAAGTTTGTGTTACGTTACGCTACCTTCAGATTAACAAACGAGATTTATTTTCCGATGCATTTGATAAAATAATTGCTCTACGGCTTCTGCGATAACAAATATGCCTCGACAAATACAGAAACATTACTGAATTAATCTTATGGTGCCTGCTGTGTCTGTGCTTCATTAAAGAGATTCATTTCCATTTATCCTGATAACTGATTGCCTCCCTTGACTACATACAGTAAATCTTCAACAAGCAGCAGTGCGGTAGATACTCCACGTCCTGCTGCTTAATACACACAGAGCCAAACAGATGTTGAAAACAGGTTTTCGTGGACTCATTTTAATTAAACTACACAACATGAGTATGGTCATTAGCTACATGTACGAACTACAAAGGGACGACTCTGTTGTTGAGAAACGTGCTCACCCTATTGTGTTGTGAGATCGTGAGCTCGAATCGTGACGATGTCACAGCTGTGCACGGCTGGGGGAGTCTAGACAGTCTGTAAAGTTTGTCTGGGTGCAAAGGATGGAACACTCTTTTGTCAATCACAACGAGACTAGCGATGAGGTCATGTATGCTGAGGGTGGATAATTCTTTCCTCATTGTGCGTCCTGTTGCCCTGTGATGCTTTTTGAGGAGTTATGCCAACGAGAAAGCATGTGTTTGCTCCACCCTTCCTGACGTGTCGTGTGACAGACTTGAGTTATTTAGCGGGTGGAAATACCCAAGAATGAATTGAGAAGAGGGACGGCAAGTGGCTTAGTGATTAGCACTGTCGCCTTGCACCTCCAGGGTCTCGGTTTGATTCCTGCTTTGGGTCTGTGTGCATGAAGTTTGCATGGTCCCCCTGAGCTTGGTGGGTTTCCTCCGGGTGCCCCGGTTCCCTCCGTCCAAAGACATGCAGGTTAGGCTAATTGGTGTTCCCAGATTGCCCGTAGTGTGTGAATGTGTGTGAGCCCTGTGATGGATAGACACTCTGTCCATGGTGTACCCCGTCTCATGCCCTAAGTCTCCAGGAATAGGTTCCAGGCCCCTGTGATCCTATACACATGATAAAGTGGTATAGAAGATGAGTGAGTGAGAGTTAGTGGATTGAGAAGAGGCAGAAATCTTCATCCATTTTTCTTTCGAGTTCTCTCAACACTACCTTCAATGCTAGAAGTCAGATATTGCAGATTAGATGAGCCAAGTTGCTCACGGTCCGTGCCTCTGCATTATTTAACTGCATTGCATTCTGGAACTCAGAGTCCAGCTTTTAATTATCTGCACACTTTTTCTCATTAACTTTGTATGGAATTGAATTGAAAAATGATGAGGAAAGAAGCTGTAAAACTTTAAAACCTGATTATCATCGCTTATACAGTACTTGAGATCGTTTTGTGTTATAAAATGTCATTTTCAATGCATTAGCAATGTTCTCTAGTGACAACACAACATCACGCGTTGGCCAACGTCTCACAGGACTCGTGGAAATACCACAACAACCAACTAACTAGCAGCAGAATCGGTAACTACAGTACATCATCAAATTTTCATTCATTCATTCATTAAGTAACTGCTTTATTTAGGATCTGGAGACTATTCTGGGAACAGAACGCTTGGTCTGAGGAAGGAATACACCCTGGATAGGACACGACTCCAACACAGAACATCACAGATACACACATCACACTCATTAGCTTTGCTGACATTTAGAATCTGCTTTTTTCAGTGCCACATAGAGAGGACATGTGAAACTCCACCTAAAGGCTAGACAGGGTTTCATGTTTCATGGTGTGCCACAGCATCCAAATTAATGGCACAATTCATCCTCATCAGTTCATCCCGATGTGTACTGTAATATTGGATGTAAAACAAACGTCAATCATTACTATAAATTACAAAAAATTAAAGGTCACACATTGTGTATGTTTACACAAATGGCTTATGTCATACGTCTTATACAGTAGATCTCCAAAATGTGTCTAGCACCAGCCACTCCGATTAAATTTTTCTTTCCTTTTCACTCCTTTTCCAAACACGTTGTTTCAGTGTCTGTCGCTTTCAATGAACCACCCCAGATCACCCCTCTGAAGTTGTACAGTACATTTCCCTAGCCAAGCAGAGCACAGAGCTCTCTTAATGTGTGTGTGTGTGTGTGTGTAACATACACAGCGCCTGCGTGCACAAACGGAAATACTTATCTGTAGGGATTTATTTTTACTTTTTTTTTAAGGTAAAGTGCAGGTTAATTTGTTTTATTTTTATTTGATATTTTGTGTTAATTTTTTTTATGGTTTTTTTTTTGGGGCTGTAGAATGAATAATTTGAGTTTCCATTATTTCCTATGGGAAAATTAAATTTGGTTTACGAGTGTTTTGGAATACAAGCCCGCTTCTGGAACGAATTATGCTCGTAATCTGAGGTTCCACTGTACCTTTAATATACAGTACAGATCAGCTATAACATCAGCACCACCGACAGGTGAACTGAACAACATAGATCATCAACTAAATACCAACAAACTGGTGACAGCATGAGGCCAAGGCTCACCCATGCCTGTCGAGACCAAAGGCTAGCCAGAAAAGCCAGTGCCGCCCAAATCACAGAACAAAAAGCCATTGCAGTACATCCTGCCATGCGCGGGACCCAACAGGCAAAGAAACTGAGGCCCTCGACCCGGCCTCCAAACTCCCAGATTCCAGTACAACCGAGCACCCATGGGATACGCCAGACAAACAAGTCTGAGGCCTCATCCCCATCCCGCTACCCACAGGACCCAAAGGATGTTCTGCCAACGTCCTGGTGTCAGACCCCCAGAGGTGTCAGCACACCCCCAGAGGTCTTACACAGCCAGAGCACAAGGGGAACCGTACAGTAGGTGGTTTTAATGGTCATGCTTTTAACGCTAGGCTGATTGGTGTATACTGAGTACAGTATGTGCTTGGAGGTGTATTTAGATGTGTCTACCATCTAAAGACAGCAAACATCATTTAACTCACTACTTGGCATTTGTAAACAACATTTATTAGGCGTTGATGTACTGTAATTTGCTACTTCTCTAAGTTGCTTAAACGCCAAGCCTGGAACCTCTTAAATGTGAATTGCGCTGAAAAATCTGTAACGCATTTGAAAAGAAACCGACTAATTAAGTGAGTCGGTGGACCTTTTGTTAACATCCGATGTAATTAACTGATTGCTTGAAGTGTGTGGATAGAGCGAGCATGGACTTTCCAGAGCTGTAATCATGGCATTTTTTTGAATGCTTCATAATTCCAGTCCAGAGTGTTTAATTGTGCATCTTGTGTGTTAAGGAATGTGTTTAGGAATTTAGGGTTTGGTTTGTGATTTTTCTTTTCTCATTGGATGAATGAAGGATGCTGTGGATTTATAGTTCGTATCGATCCACAGTATGTCTTTTTTAATACAACATTATGTAATGCTCATCATGTGTGCTAAAGTTATTCGCTGGATTTTCCCCTGATACTTATCCATCTATTAATAACTCCATACTTTCTGGAGTTTCACGTCTTTGCACTCCTGTCTCTTCACTTTTTTTTTTTTTTTTTTTGATACTACAACTTTATGACTTGTTACAAATTGCCCCGGCTCACTGACACAATGTTCGACATCTCAGAACGCTTGAAGGCCTGACGCTGACAGCCAAAACGGTCCTTTCGCTCTCCCACTCCGTCTCTCCGCGAACCACCGTTGCTGTATGTAAATGTTGTTTTTGCTCTTTTTCACAGCTACTAATCACATTGTTATGCTCCGAGCTCTAATGGCTTCTAAGAGGAGCGCAAATTTGTTTTAAACATGCGGTTGCTCGGTTTGGCGTTCACCAAAGCATGGAAAGTGTTGACAGCAGAGGAGCGGGGTTAATAATCATACCTCCAGTGTCTTCACTGATGAGCCAATTAAAGAGAAAAAGAAAGTTTTACGAGGAGGGAAAAGAAATAGCATTATGTGAGGACACATGTGCTGTAATTGGACCGGGGCACTCGCGAGAACAGAAGGAAAAGAAAATTTATCTGGCCTGAAATGCTACGAGGAAGAATAATAATACTAAAAAAAGTCATCAGTCTGAAGTGAGAGAAATTTGTCAAAGCCGTGGAAAAAATGAATAAGAGAGAAAAATGTGGTGGTTCAAAGAAATTGGGCGCCTTTAAATCGAGGCTGGTTTGATATAACAACTCGAGTGTAATGGAATGTCAAATGAATGGCTAAGGGCAGACTAAATGTTGTCACTGTTACATGAAATCAATTTATCCACTGAAATAAGGGATTTGCTTAATGCGTTTCATGCAGTAATTCGTATTGTGCTGACAGAATGAGCTAGATGGAGCAAGCTTCAGGAGACGCCATGACATAATGATAACTTCCTGGTATGGAAGAGTCGTACATGATTTTAGGTGTGAAATGTTCGCCGTATGAGCTTGTCATGAATTTATTAAAACTGTGACACTTTTAATCACAAACATCTTTTAGCACGATTTCCAGTAAAACACTTTATCTTGGTCAGAGTTGCCCTGGATCTGGATGCCATCCCATCATCACTGGCCTTGTGTGACAGTTATATCAAAACTCCCTTTATTTCTCTATATAATCCCCTGCTACACTAATGCACTTATTCCATTATTTCACCAGCACTTGAATACCATCAAAGTAGAAAGATTTCCCAGTACACCAGAGCCATGATCGGACTTGCCTGCGTCACGCCATGTTAAAATGGCTTGTAGCGAGGTCAGGGTGGTATATGGGATGGGGATATACTGTAAATCCCACAAAGGCCCTATAATGTGCATGTGGTGCGGTGGGCAGTATGAGGTTGCGCATCGTCCTGCAAAAACAGAATGTCTTTGGTGATCAAACAAGGACATTTTTGCCATTAAAGGAAAAGGATCATTAAAGGAGTTCCTGGGAGGCCAGCCCGTTTCCAATCATGATTCCTGCATATTGAGAAAACTTTCTACCTTGGTGGTGTCCAAGCACTAATGAAACGCTGGGATAAGTGCATTAGTGTAGCAGGGGATTATATAGAAAAAATAACGTCTTGGTTTGATTTGAACATTATTTGTAAATACAGTATGAATTTAAAATACACTAAATCCAAACTCAACACTGAAATAAAAAACTGGCACATAAAGATGTGCATTGTGGTTTTCAAATTGTTCATAGTGTAGGATAGTGATGGTTTGTTCATGAACGATTCGTTCATTTTGAATGATTCATTAATTTTCGGACGAATCTTAAGTATGACTCGGGAACAACAAGTCGTTTCGGAGAATGATCCTTCAGTCGCCCATGCGGAATATCATAGGTTACAATACTGTATGTACAGGAATTAGTTTATTTGTTTCAAGTCTTCGGGTTTCCCAGAGTCACTCGTTCATCACGGCACAGCCCCATAAGCTTAACCAATGCAATCTGAGCTGGAAAGAAATTGATAAGTTCATCTCTCGAGTCATTATCGTAGACTAAAGACCCAGGTAAATAATTCATATATATATTTTTTATAAGATCATATTTTTGTCAAGCAAGCTCAGTAAAACCCAACAGCTGTTTTCATATAAAACTGCACAAATCTGTCTAAAACTCCTGATTTTAAGCATGTTCACTCCAAATAATGTTTAAAAAAAGAGTGTTTATTTTAAAGACTGTTTCTTTTATTACTTTTAATTGCTCATTATAGAAGTATCTTTTATGTAGAAATGTTTTCAAAAGCATCTTTTGCCCAAGACTTTTGCACAGTACTATAAGTAAAACAATAGTTAGGTTTTACTGAGCTTGCTGGAGAATATGAGTTGTTCTGCTAACACTCTCTCCTTTAGATTTTTTTTCAAATCCTAATTTATTCAAATTAGGTTCTTTGTTTCCATCTGAAAACTGGTCTGTCTTGTACCTTGTTTCTTTCTTCACAGCCATGCATATATTCTCCCGTAATGTTATTTATTTATTAATTTGAAGTTAATTTAAGTTATATATGGAAATACTGAATGATTTTGTACACAACTATGCAGACATGATATACATGTATAACAAAATTGGTACAGCAGCATATAATATGGTCTTATCCAGCACTTTGTCTATTAATTTTTCTACAACAAGCTAATGTCGTTATTGTGCTTTTTGCATTACTGCTAAGCCGAAGTCATTGTAAATGCTTGCTTAGTGCAGGTTACACCACAGTCGTACACTACCATGTCCTCAAGAGCACTAGAACATTACAACTCTTACAACTCATCACCCCCATGCTGTGTTCAACATCCATAAGTGTATAATTTAGACACTGGGCATCAAATTTACTAAAGAATAAAAGTTGTAATCTCATTTTAGATGCCTGGTTATGCCTATTTACCCCTCTCTTCCCTTTGTTCTCTGTGTACAGGTATTCTGTCTGATCCTGCTGATCATCATGTTTAGGAACAGCCTGAAGATGTTGTTGGGGGGAAAAGCCAACCGGAGGAGTCGTAACAGCAGTGGTCAGTCTCATTTCCTTGCCATTCAACAATAGAAAAGACACTAGCCTTTGTACTGTATGAGTAGGAGATTTACTGTAATGATGTAATAATGAGAGGACATACTGTACTGGTTTGCATGGCTGTCAGTCAAAAGTTTTAGTAGAAAGAGTCAAGATGTGGAAGTCTGAAAAAAATAAATAAATGTGTAATAGGTGAGGACTTTATAAACAGTACTGCTCGCGTCTCAGGGCTTTTTAAGGTCCCTGAAAACTGAGACATGTCTAAGGTACATATGATGATGGCCTTGGACTTAAGTGCATTTTCTTGTGCAATATCAGACCAAGTGAGGAGCAATATCAAGTCCAGCTCCACTGACCAGCTTTTGTCATATATGAAATGTATGTTTGGGACTGTTAAATAAGGAAAACAATAAATATGAGAATATTAACTGATTCATAGTTATATATGGACAATGCTTATCCTCAGGATGATTTTTTTTCTGGCACAACAATTCAGCCAGGTTCAACCACTTACTACAAGGTGATCTTCATCATCTTTCGGCTGATACCATTTGTCTCTATCTACCCTGTCTGCCGCATGATGATGCAAAGATGACCAATAATGCAAAATTCACTGTTTGCATTCTAAGAGAAAAAAAAAATCCCTGTTTTTGGCCTTTTTCCATGTCGGTATTGCCTTGGAATCAGAAAGGCTAATTAGACTTTTCCCCTGTTGTGACCTCATATAAGAAGATACCCTCCCCCCGCTTGTTGCCAAAGAGGTTCTGAAAGATTAAGCCAACGTGGAAGTCCGAAAACGTGCAATCCCCGTAGACCACCTCATGTTAAAATTTTCCGACTGTACAACAGAAATAAACGTTTGCTGCCTGGTACAAAAACAACAAACAAAAAACAAACAAGAAAACAAACAAAAACCCTGTTTTGGTCTTCATAGCTAAAATCTGTCTGTTGAAGCTCCAGATGAAATCACATTTATGAAAACTATATAGTGAGTGAATCAGTAAAATTAATATTACACCATAAAATTATGCGTAATTAGTCTAGGGTCGTGGATGACTTGAATGATGGCTGCATGGCTTGAATTAGTGCTGTATTTTAGATAACCAGCTAATTATAATCTTTGTAGTTTAACTTACTGAGGTGAGTAGGCATGTTCCAACCAACAGCAATCTATAAAAGCAGAAGTTTTGGCAGTTTGTTGGTCTGTGTTACCACAATGCCAAGAGGGAAAGACTCAATCTGGGAAGAGGTATAAAACGATTTCAAAAACAATTTAGAATTGGTCTACAGTAAGGAAGATTATTCACAAGTGGAAAGCATTCAAGACAGTTGCCAATCATCCCAGGAGTGGACGTGATGGCACGTTCATCCCACATTTAAGATCAGATGGTGCAATGCTCAGAGAAAAAAAACAAAACAAAACAAACAACAACAACCAAGAGCTACATTTCAGACCCTACACGCATCACTGAGCATGTTAAATGTTAAAGTCTATGACGGCACAATTAGAAGAAGACTGATCATAACAGAGCTGTACATAAGCAAATTCTCAACAACCTCAATGAGCTGAAGCCAGGAACTGAAGTTATTGCTGATAAAGCTGGATCTACAAATATTGAATCATAGGATACTTTTGTTTTTTGACTTTATTTATGTAAAAAGAAAAGAATAGGATAGTGAAAAAGAAGTTATATGATTTTATTAAGGAGCTTTTATTCTGAGGTTGTGCTTGCCGAATACTGATCTGCTGATGATTTTTTATTTAGATTTAACACAAAAAGCATAAAATTAAAAGAGTCTAGCTAAAATTAAAAGAATTTGTTGCCTAGTTATGAATTAATGATCAAAAACAATTTCATGTATTATATAGTTGAATAACAAGGACCATACTGTAAAACTGAACCAAAGTTGCAGCCTTAAACCAATTATTAATATCCTAGACTTCTTTGGAGCATTTTTTTTGTTTTAGAGATGGTGACCTACCGGTTATAACTGTACCTCCAAGGTCCAGGTTCGATTCTCACCTACGGTCTGTGTACATGAGCTGAGTTTGCATGTTCTCCCCGTGCTTATTGGGTTTCCTCCGGGTTCTCTGGTTTCCTCCCACTGTATAAAAAAACATGCAGAGTAGGCTGTTTTGCGTTCCCGAATTGTCTGTAGTCTTTGAATGTTGACCAGAGGTCCTACCATAAAATGAAAGGTCGTAAAAACGAGAATAACAGTCACGATTGGTCTCCACGGTCCCTTGTTGGACTACAGAGGTTCCTGGATATATGATGTCTTCTCTTCTCTCTTTTTGTTCGGATATCATTATATGTT
Organism: Channallabes apus; assembly: GCA_030522415.1. NCBI lineage: Eukaryota > Metazoa > Chordata > Actinopteri > Siluriformes > Clariidae > Channallabes > Channallabes apus. Next base: position 37,865,100 of record CM060104.1, read on the forward strand.
TCTCTTTTCCAAAATAGTTTATACAGACATAATCTGTATCTACAGTCTACATTCACTTCTCCTCCAACTGTTTCCTGAGCTTAAAGGCAAGTGTGAGTTTAAGGACCTGCTGCATATGAGGTGATCTCCCCTGTTTAAATATTGACGTAACTTCTGCACTCAATCTGCCGACTTTGCCCTTTGTGTCTATGTTCCTACCATTTCTATATTATAGTTCTCATGGTAGGTAATGGTTTCCTCAAATACGTCGATATTTTTTCCTACATCTTCCTACAGCTCTGGAAAAGGTCAGCCTTTGCTTTTTTAGGACTTGTAAGAATAGTTGCGCTGATTCCCTTGACTTCTACCTTGACAGATCATACAGTAGCTGCTTAAGGTGTTTGAACTTTTGTGTCTTTAATAAGACTATGTTGCTAATTTATGATATAAATATATAAAGCTACAGCATGTGGACAGGGATGCAAACTTTTGAGCTTTCTAAGGAAGGTAGCTGTAAGAGTTTCAAACAAGCATAAGTCAAGAAAAATAAATATATTTTAGAAAGTAAATGTCATTCCTTTTGTTTTTTTGTAGCTTTTTCCACAGCTATGTGATGTACTGTAGTAGAAAATTAAGCAATTGGGAAAACATTGTCTAATCGCTTGCTCACTATGATCTAAACACATTATATATGCGTTTAAATGTATCTAGATAGAACTGTTGATGTTCAAACACCAACATTCCAGATTCCAGATCGAGTCCCTCTTTTCTGTTGCAATAACCTCCACTCTTCCAAATAGGCTTTCCATTAGATATTGGAGCATGGCTAATGGGATTTGTGCTCATTCAGCCATAAGAGGATTAGGAATGCTGGGTCCCGATTCCGGTTCACCTCAAAGGGATTGAGTGGGGTGGTGGTCATGGTTCTGTCCAGGCTACTCAAGTTCTTTCACTTTGACCTTGACAATCCAAGTCTTCATAGAGCTCATTTTGAGCCCAGGGGCATTGTCATGCTGATGATGGAAGAGGCCTCAAAAATCCAGTGAAGGGATACTGTAATGCTACGTTACAGCATGCTAAGACATTCTGTACAGTTGTACGCTTCCAATTTCGTGAAAGAACCATGTACTGCGATCAGCCATAACATTACGATCACCTACCTAATCTTGAGTAGGTCCCTCTTTTGCTACCATACCAGTAATACATACACTCTGTGATGTTCTGACACCTTTCTCTCACAATCAGCATTAACCTTTTCATCAATTTGATCTACACTAGCGCTTCTATTGGATCACCAGCCAGCCTTCACTCCCCATGTGCATCAGTGAGCCTTGGCCACACATGACCCTGTTGCCAGTTCACCGGTTTTCCTTTCTTGGATCACTTTTGGTATGTCCTGTCCGCTGCAGACCAGGAACATCCAGACCTAAAACTGTCACCATTTCAAAAGAATCATATTATTGATCTACATCAGGCTTCATTAGTGAGCCTTGGCGGCCATCACCCTGTCCATTGGTTTTCCTTCCTTGGATCCTTTGGTATGTCCTTACCACTGCGCACCGAGAACATCACAGAAGAGTCCACAGTGCAGTTTCGGAGTTGCTCCAACCCAGTCGTCTAGCCATCACGATCAAAGTCATCAAATCCTTACGCTTACCCATTTCTTTCTGCTTCCAATATATCAAGTTCAGGAAAAAAGGTCCACTTGCTGCCACCATTGTAATGAGATATTAAAAATGTACCTACTGTGAGAAGAGATAAATTCTACTGGCTAGAGCAACTCCAAACTGCAAGGAAGGAAAACCAATGGACAGGGTTAATGGGCCGCCAAGGCTCACTAATGAAGCCTGATGTAGATCAATAATATGATCCTTTTGAAATGGTGACAGTTTTAGGCCAGGCAGTGAGGATATATCACAGACCGGTTTATCTTCATACTATCTGATATCACACAAATGCCTACTTTTGAGATAGTTAAATGTGAAGATAAATCGGTCTGTGATTTAAGCCTTTTAACTGATAATTATGATATATTTATTTATTTTTTCACTTGCATTATTTTCATATACTTGATGCCTTGAGTTCCTACTGTAAGTTAAAATTTCATTTTACAAAACACATTTTCCTGTAGGAAATTATGTAAATTCAGACGATCCGTTCCAGCCACCCAAAAATATTACCAATATTACCAGTTTCTACCACTATAATGGTATTTTTGCATATAATACTAATCACAAGGTTAAGAAAAGACATGAAGTTAAAAATGAAATAAATAGACATTAAACCTCACATAACCTTAATTTATGATTTCTCTTGGCACCGTCTGCTTTAAAAAACGAAGCTGGCTCCGTTTTCTTCTTGCTGCTGTCCTTTGTAACATTCTTGGGACACATGATGTTGTACTGTATCTTCACAAAATCTTGCATAAAATGCAAAAAACGATTCAGATAAATACGCAAACTCACTTTACGACACAAACAGTTTTCGAACGGCTCCCAGACGTACGCGCAACTTGACTGCCATTCGGTCCAGGTGCTCGTATGACGAAAGTGCTTTGAATGCAAAATTTCTTGCAAAATTTCAGTTCTTAAGGTGAAATTCTTAAGGAAAGTGTTTGTATGCTGAAGTACCACTGTATTTGAACTCTGTAAAGCTGCTTTGCAACAATGAACATTGTGACGAGCGCTACACAAATCGAATTGAATTGAATTGAATATATTCCCAGGAAATGTGAAGGTGTATGATTTTTTTTTCATTGCTATTATTATCAAAGATTTTTTTTCCCCAGTCTAGGCAGCCATATGACTGGACAGATTACAGGACAAACTCGAGCACTTTTATTTAAATAAAACTTGATTTCCAGGTCAGCATGGAATTTCTGTAAAGCTAAAACCCAAATTATGTTCAAGATGGAGTTTAATATAAACATTTTGCAAGCAGACGATCATGAAACAATACTTTTAAAAGAATCCATTTTACGCCGTATAAGGAATTAAAGTGTCTCTAACCGCGGCTCCTCGCTGCAGGAACTTTGCAGTAAACACTGGCAACTCGGAGCGTTTGAAAATAAAAAGTCGTTTATATGCAAATACAGTATGGCTGACCAACATACAGTAGAAGCAGCACTGCGGGTCTGGAGCACTGCATCATTTCTGCCAACTCTGATTTGTCATGAGGCTTTATATAGTGATGGTCAAAGGCATTATGGTCTGGTGTGAAATAAGGTCTTGAGACAGGTCAGGTGATTCATCTCAGACAGTGGGATGTTAAGTGCTCTTCTGTAAAAAGGTGGCTTGTGGCATTCAACAGTCATACAATTAAAAAATGTACATTCTCGCAGTCAGTGATGACATTTAAACCCTGGCATGTTCATATTAAACCCTGATGCACCTTCCCTGGTGTAGTTTGTTTAAGCATAGATGGCACGGTGACGTAGCGTTTAGCATTAACAGGGTGTGGGTTCGATTCCCGCCTCCGGTCTGTGTGCATGGAGTCTGCATTTGCTTGTTGAGTTTCCTCCCACAGTCCAAAGACATGAAGGTTAGAGAAAATTGGCATTTTGACATTGTGTTTATATACAGTATGTGCCCTACAGTGGATTGCCACCCCTTGTGCCCTAATTTTCCAGGGATAGGCTCCAGGCCCCTCATGACCCTGTATGCAGGATGACGTGGTATAGACAACGATGAGTGTGTGAGTATTTAAGCAGATCAAATCTCTATACACTTCAAGGTAGTCTGGTATTGCATCTACTATTCCATCTCTATTTCTGTCAATTTCTGCATATGTGAACTGCTAAACTGATCCAAAGGACGGAGCTGTAGTAACTCCAGAGGTTGTAGATATTTGGACCAGAGAAGTGTTCCATGTGCCTGGTTGATTTCTTGCTCTTTTTTTCATCAACAGTTGTTTTACAAGTTCGTCTTCTTGCATTACTTCTGAGCCAACATGTTTATTTAGGTTTTATGTTTTTATGTACTTTTATTATTATATTTTTATAAATGATAAGATGGAGCAACAATCCTTCCTCTCTGCTGTGATTTTTCTACTGGATCAAAACGATGATTTTCCCAAAATACCATAACATTTTTTTTTAATGCTGTGCGTTCCAATGAAAACTTTTTTTCTTTTTTTTTTTTTATCAAAGTGTTCGGCTTGGTCTTGGACCCCCCTGGAAAAAAATGTGTTGCTTTCGCGTTATGAGGATCAGTTTGGTACCCGCGCCAAACTGCTTTCCTCACTGTCTCCTAGCACGCTCGATGTTGGACCGAGACGGCTGCACCTTTGGAAAACCTTGTCTCAATCAAAAATAATTCACCCCTTCTAAAAAGGCCCTGAAATCACTGCAAAAATCACTCTATAGGCTTTAATGGTGTCTGTAGACTTGATACACGCTTAAAAAAAACTTTTGGACCACTTGCCAACTGAGTGTAAGACTGCAATCTTAAAATACACACATGAAATACACTTGACATCCGACAATCTTAAAGCCTCCACTCAAACAGGCCGGGAACCAAATCTTATGTACTGTACTGTACTGTACCGTAGGGTTGCTCTGATATAAAAATATCACAGGAGTGCCGTGTATCAGGAGTGACGTTGGCTTTGAAGCTCATGTTGGATACATTCCCTGTGTCTGTGAGTATTATGTAAAGGGGGATGAAGTGGATGCAGCGAGTGACCCAAGCCATACCCACTCAACTCACACACACACACACACACACACACGCGCGCGCGCTCCGACATCACAGGCAGTATAACACATTCATGTCGGATTTTTAGCAGTCGGCCCAAGACAAGCTGTGAACATTGCTTTGCTCCTCTACTTCACACTGTCTCCAGGAACTGACTAGTTTTATCATTTGTTGGTGTAACTCCATTATTCTTTGCTCACACACTCCCTACACACAGTGTTAATACTTGTGGTCCTTCCATTATTTAACACTTGTCATTGCTGCAGGCTCTTCTTATAGCAGGTCATGTAAGGGGGAGGATCTAACTGGCTTGTTTTAACACGAAGACAAAAATGCAAAAGGACAAAAAGCAGGAACTTTTTTTCTCCTCACATTATTTCTTTTTTGTTTGTACATGGACAAACAAATTCCTTTTCATTTTATTTCCCTTAAATTGGGCTCAGGTAATTAAGCATTAAGCTTTCTAAGAGAATTAAAAAAGCAATTAAGAATTAAGCAATTAAAAAAAAATAATAATAATTTTTAAATAAAAAGTAAATTCCCGAAATCATAAACTGTAGTGAGTTATGTCATCTTGCAGTGTTCGTTTTATTTCAATAAGAACCAAATGAAAATTTTTTCTCTTGCCACAGTATATGATTCAGTTTCTGCAGCAAGTTTTGTGGTGATTAAATGATTAAAATTATTTTTAAAAAATTATTAAATTACTGAGGCTGTTGCCAAGGATGCAATAATGAACTCCAAGACTAGAATTAGCTGCGATAAAATTAGGACCAAGTCTTAACAGGCTTGAGAACCAAACCAACACACACACACACACACACACACACATATATATATATACATATATATATATATATATATATATATATATATACATATATAGTGCGTTCTGATCATAAAAATAGGAGTAACGAGGCTATTTTTAAAATGTAAGGAGTAGTAAAAAGTCGGCTGAAAAATAATTACTCCAGTAAAGTATAGATACCCAAAATTTCTACTTAAGTAAGGTAACGAAGTATTTGTACTTCGTTACTTGACACCTCTGCACACAACATTATAGGTGACATATCAGAGTTCAAAAGAGGACAAACTGTTGGTGCGCGTCTCGCTGCCGCATCTGTGACCAAGACAACAAGTCTCTGTGATGTATGAAGAACCACAGTATCCAGGGTAACATCAGCATACAGTACCACCAAGAATGGTATGCTGACCATGATACGTTAATGTTTGTTATATCTAGATTTACTTATAAATGACAGCATACACTGTATCACTATAGTAGTAGTCAAGTATTCAGTACTGTTAAGATCCCAATATAAAAACATGCAAACATGAACAGTATATTCTGCTTATTGAACTTAAATTCAAGCCTCTTACCACATGACATTGAAAAATAACAGATTCAGTACAACTGAACTCATTCTGATATTAAAAATACAGCAACTCAGAACATTTATCATGTTAGTGTGTTGTGTACTATTATCAGGTATTATTATTCATTATGTATTATTATATCAGAATTCTGAGTTAGGACAATGTACTCTGGTCTATCTTGTAGTGTTGACTCTTTATAGTGTGAGGTAATTCAATCAATTGATGAATTTTCTATCATTCAACATGAAATCTAAATAGATTTTAATGGTGATTACTTTTTTATATAATCAGTAAATAACCTGCGAAAGGGGCAAACATTCTCATCCTGTTGAGAAGCAATAGCCCTTTAAGGAAATGTTACACACACACCAAACAGGAAGTAAAAGTGTGTGAGTGTGTGTGTGTTTGTGTGCAGTGCGTGTGTGAACATGTGTAGAGAGAGGCATTAAATGTCCTCATTACATTCACGCACGTTTTATGCGCGTAATATTACGTTGCAATGCGTTTATTATATCGGATGACTTTAGAGAAAACTACAACAAAAATATATTGTCATACCAAAGAATAAACTACCCGCCAAAGTGGCTAGTGAGACTAAAGTTATTACCCCCCACAGCCGAATTTTACCCGCATTTGGCGGGTGCCAATGTCAACCCCTGATATATATATATATATATACACACACACACACACACACACACACACATATATATATATATAAAGAGAGAGAGAGAGAGTGTGAGTATTCTGGTGATGCTGAATGCTGAGTGATTGGAACAGATGAGAGGGGAAATGAGGTTGCTGCTGAGGTTTTTATATAAATAAGCATTTTCACATACTGTGTTTTAAGCACTTTGTAGCCAGTCAGTAAAACATGTGTACCCATTTCATTTCTACATGATTTAAGATTAAAACGAACAGTGGTTTAAGAATGTTTGAATTATTTATTTATTTATTTTTGTTTTCATTTATGGCTATTAATGATTTAATAATTACTTCACTTTATAAGAATATCAAGCATTATTTTACTCCAGCTTGCCGGCATCATTTTAAATACAGCATCTACGTACGTAGTTCATGCATTCACTTGTGAGTTTGCCAAAATTCCTCCACAGCAATGTGAAAAACTCCCAGTTATCGTAACGCTTGGTTGCAGTTGTTGCCGCCAGGGGTGATACAACCAGTTATTAAGTTTAGGGAGCAATTACTTTTTCACACAGGGCCAGGTAGGTTTTGGGAGCTTTTTTCCCTTAATAAATGAAATCATCATATAAAAATTGCATTTTGTATGTCCTATTTAAAAAAATGTATATATCAAAAAGGGTGCAAATACTTTTTTTCACGGCACTTTACTGTAAATGTGGCATAATTCTTTTGGCCTGTTTAATACGGTATAGGTTCATGATGAATCTGCCATCCTACATTTCACCCACGCCATTTAGATACTGTTGTTTCAGGTTGTTCTAATGATAGATCGGGTTTAATAGTGAGAACAAAACGAATGTAGGATGTGACATAGAAAGAGAAGACAGACGAGCAGACAGGCAGAAAGCTGCCTCAGCTCCAGAGTAAGAGGCAGACGGGATTCATGGCACATTGAGACACTTTAGAGACACGACGGTTGTTGTTCCTCACCCACACTGAGAGTTCGCTTTTGTTAGATATTTATGTCCATTTGTGTCATCAGACTACTTAAGAGTATGAACGACATTGTACATATACATTTATGGCGTTTATCAAGCAGCCACTTATCGAGCAGGCGAGCACAGGAGGCAGGAATAATTGTGGTGGCAGGTACAGGATATGTAAGACTACAGATGAGGAAAAATTACCATTGCAATTAACGTTTCTTTTCTGAATTCATACATGTAGATTGTTGAGTGGCTGACCTACTACATGGATGTTTCAAGTGACTCCTGCACATGTGCACTACCAGTCACACCTTCTAATTCCATGGTCCTGCTTTTTCTTTCTTTCTACAATAATACAAAATACACACTAATCTCCTTTGAACAGTTGATATTGAGATGAGTCCGCTACTCGTGATCTTTAAATCCTTCATAACGGCTCTAATCCAAGGTGATTTTGAGGTTAATTGGCCTTTCTGAGGCTGGTACTGTAACTCTAAATGAACTTCTTGGAAATTTTGATCCTGCTTTCCTTGGATGGTCTTTATGAGAGCCAGTTTCATGATGGTGCTACAAATGCACTGGACAATACTGTTCTTGCAAGAACCATTACAGAGCAGCTGACCTTCATGTCTTGAAATAACAACTGACTTTCATTGGTGGTGTCATTTCTGAATTACCTAATGAAATATGTGTTACACTATAAGGACAAAAGTATTTGTCCAAATCTGCAATGACATTGTATCCAAACACATAGACTTCAGTGTGGAATTGGTCTCCCTTTTGCAGCTATATAATGGCTTGCACTCTTCTTGTAGGGTTTTTGTGGGAACTTGTGCCCATTTGCTTGCAATCTCCATTCCAGTTCTTCCCAGAGATGCTCGATGGGCGTGAGGTTACAGAGCCTCTGTGTTTCAGGTCAAGTGCTTCCACAAATGAAAGTGAGTCATATCTAATCTTAAAGACTAATCTTAAAGAAGATTTTTGCATTCTGAAAGTCGTAAAAATCAGATCTGGGTCACATTAGGATAAAAAAAATCTAGTTTGAATCACTGCAGGTTGGGAATGTGCCAAGGTCTGTGGTAATACTCTATGTTTCCATGTGATGGCTTGGTGTGTATTCCCATCCATCTTGCATCCAGTTTTCTTAGGAAAAACTGTTCGATGGGGTTGAGATCAGGGCTCTATGTTGGGGCCAGTCAAGTTCTTCCACACAAAACTCATCAACCCATGTGCTTATAGTCGTTCCCCTTGTTAACTGTTGCCACAAAGTTGGAAGCGTAGCATTGTCCTAGATGTCTCGGTATGCTGAAGCATTAGGATTGCCCAGTGAAGGGCATTGAAACAGCTGGATTCAATAATTAACAGGTTTGGCAAAACACTTTTGTCCATATAGAGTATTTCATAGTTCATGTAAATCTCCAATATTGTTTAGCATCTTACGCCACTTCGTGTCTCAAATCTGTTCATGTGTCGCTGGTGGGGCAGTGCCCTAATAAAACGGGCGGAAATTTTACACAACTAAATTATGGAGGAAAATCTGGAGAAAGCAAAAGTCTCTTCTATACCAAACCACTTGGCAAAAAAGAGCAAACAGTGAATTAAAAGAGGGATACAGATAAAAAGGAACAGTTAAGGGAAACAAGAAAGAGTTTGTTATTGGCAAATTGCTTTCAAGTGTGTTGATGCTCTGAGTGCTTTAAGAAACATTTGAGTCAAATGCGTGTGATTTATTAATTTTTTTCAAAAACGGCTTTTTGCCAAAAGTAGAAAATTTAATGAAGGTAATTGGCATGAAGTAATGCACTGACTCAATGCTTTAACGAAAATAATATTTCTGATTATGAATGATCATTCTGGATTAGTTAAATACAGTGCAAGGCTTACACGTGTTACATGTTTTTCAATTTATTTGACATATATTTATAATTAAGCTTTACAAACTCTTACAGTCCTGACAATATTAATAGTAAGCTTTCCAGAATAAAAGGGATTTATATGAACTAATGTTTGTGCACGGTGGCTAAATGGTCGCCTTGCACCTCCATGGTCCGGGTTCGATTCCCACCTTGGGTCTGTGTGCATGGTGTTTGCGTGTTCTCCCCATGCTTGGTTGGTTTCCTCCCACAGTCCATAGACACGCTCAGGCTAAATAGAGTTCCCAGATTGCCTGTAAAAAGTGTGTATGTGTGTACCCTGCGATGGACTGCCACCACGCCTCATGCCCTAAGTCTCCTGGGATAGGCTCCAAGCCCCGGCGACGCTGTATACAGGGTAAAACGGTATAGATGGTGACTGCGTGAGCTTTATCCACTATGACGCATGGATTTACTTCAGCCAGCCAATCCATCCAGGCATGTGATGATGAAATTGCAAGTTCTACACATATATGAAAAGCAACATGTCATAAGCGGCTACAGTACTGATGTTTACCTTTTTTTCCCCTCCTGCAATTTTCTTGCTCAGACACTCAGCTTTCAGATGCATTAAAACCCCGAGCAAATATTAAACTCTGGAGTCTGACACCTGCAATATTTTGAATTTTCCATGCACTGGGGTGAAAATAAGAAGCTGCTGTACCTCCTCACTCAATATTCTCATAAGTGGAAGAAAGACAGGTGATAGAAATCCAAGACTTGAGGAAAATAAAGCTGTGCTTTTGTGTTTATGAACACCTTTTTTTTTTCCACCACTGTGGCTCAAAGCTCCCTGTGCAATTAGCCCATATCAGAGAGTTCCCTTCTACAACCCTCAGACACACGCACACACACACGCACACACACAACACACGCATTCTTAAAGCTCTGCTCTCCAGCTGGGGCCCCATTTCATCGGGAGCCGAGTCTACTTATCACCCAAGTCCCCAAGATCACAGATATCGTCTCATCCCTCAGATCTAGCCGGAGATTGTCCTTTGTCAGGTGTATATTTTAGCTCTGAGAGATAAAACAACTCAGCACTCCACGCATGAAATCTCGGTCAAATATGCCCGCTTTGGTGAAAGTGTACCAGACTTTACAGACTGTGAGATTGATAAAGATGGGACAGATTTTTTATTTCCTTTTCACTCCCAAGAGAGTTTAACCTCATTTGTGCAGAGAAATATATATTTAGGACTTTTACTATTTTAGAGCCTTTCTATACTGTAAATACACTTTACTTTATAGACTGCAGGTGTCAGACTGTTATTCCGCCCAGGCCGCATCAGCACTTTTATGAGCCTTGGAAGGGCAATTATTTAAGGCTATTAGATTTTTAACACCTATCTGTTCTATCGGTTAAAACTCTGAAAGTACAAGGTGACTGCAAAGTCAGGGAGCAATGAAAGTAAAACAACATGTACAGTATTTCATTTTGTATTTATTATTTACAAAATATCAGCTCTTGTGCATTTATGAAAATGATTCATTATGTTCTCAGAACCGCTTTCACAATTTGAAAAGAAAAAGAAAAACTCCACTGATGTGCGATGATAACCTGGTCATTCAGTACATTCAGGTCATCAGCTGACTTTGTTTTTTTGCCGCATAATTTTGCTGAGTCTAGACCTGAGTGAATGAAACGACCCCAGATCATAACCCCGCCTCCAGAGGCTTGTACAGTGCAGACACTATGCGCTTCCCTTCTTACCCTGACACGCCCATCGCTCTGGTATAGGGTCAGTCTGGACTCATCAGATCACATGACCTTTATCCATTGCTCCAAAAATCCATAAATCTTTATGCACCCCATTAAACTGAAGCCTTTTTATTTGATTAGTCTCACTAACAGGTGGTTTTCTTATGGCCTCACAGCTGTTTAGTCCCGATCCTGTGAGTTTACATTGCGCTGTGTGTGTGGAAGTGCACTTACTTTTACTATTAAACATAACAAAATATTTTGTGATGCAACAGTTACCAAAATCCAATTTTGGTAATTTCAAAATGTAATTTTCTCTGTTGACACGGGGCAATAATTTGACCATTTTGAAACAGCAACCTTTTTTTCGCCCCGGCAGTCTAGATACATACTGTAGCTTGGATTTGTGTGTGTGTGTGTGTGTGTGTGTGTGTGTGTGTTTGTGTGGGTGGGTGTGTGGCACGGTGTCCAATGACGCACTCACACACAGACACAGAGAGCAGGCTGAGCCTTGATCAGAGAGAGAAAATGGATCTTTAACCTCTCAAATGAGACTCGCTTTTGCTTTACATGCGCGCTATACAACAAGAAGCGCATGCATGATACATGATACTCGGTATTCGTAAACCGAGACTTGTTCGTTTTCCAAGTCAAAGTTTATTAAAAATCTTTGCTCGTCTTGCGGAACACTCACAAACCGTGTTACTCGTAATCCGAGGTTACACTGTATATCGTTCATAATAGTTTAGTGTTATAATGCATGAAAAATTATATATTGCCACAAAAAAGCCATTACAAAATTGTGGAGGATACCGCAGGTTTCTGCAAACAATTATTAGTTAGGTTGTAAGGAAAAATCTGTGAACATCCAAAGCCACGAACTCTGAACAGCGACTTCACAGGGATTGACTGTATTACATTTAAGTAAACTCACACAGGATTATTCCTGCTAAATGTACAGTCATGTTTAAAGGTTAGTAGCCCCTCCTTTCATTATATGATTTGAATAAAAATGTAAAAAAAAAAAAAATCATGTGGCAATTCTACTGTAAGTACCCCACGATTCAATAGCTTTTAGATCTAATAGCTTTAGCACCAATATCTTTGAGTAATAGCTTCCGTCTCTCACATCGTTCCAGCCCATTCTTCTTTATGACACTGCCACAGTTCATTGAGGGTTTTGGGCATTCATGGTCGACTTAATAACGGCAAGGTGGCCAGGTCATGTGGCTGCAAAAACAAGCCCAAATCATCACCCCTCCATCGCCGTGATTGACAGTGTGTATGAGGTGTTTCTGCTGAAATGCTGTTTGGTTTTCAGCCAAACATGGTGCTGGCATTAAAGCCAGAAATCTCCACTTTGGTCTCACCTGTCCATAGGACATTGTTCCAGAAGTCTTGTGGTTTGTTTAGATGCTGTGCGAACCTCATTCATGCTTCCATCTGGACAGAAGAGGCTTTCTCCTGGCAACCCTTTCAAACAAATCATATTTGTTCAGTCTTCTTCTAATTGTGCTGTCGTGGACTTTGACATTTAACATGCTCAGGAGGTGTCTGTAGGGTTTGAGATGTGGTGGGACGTCCACTCCTGGGAAGATTGTCAACTGAATGCTTTCCACTGTGAATAATCTTCCTCACTGTAGAACATTGAATGCCAAATTGTTTGGAAATGGGTTTATAACCCTTTCCAGATTGATGTTCAGCAACAATTGCTTTTCTAGGGCCATAGCTTATGTCATTCCTTCTTGGCATCGTGATAACACACACCTGAATGCTGCAGACCATCAAACTGCCAAAACATCTTGCTTTTAAAGAGGTCTGCACTCACGATTAATTAATCAAGGGCTGATGATTAGCAGCACCTGGGTGCAATTTACCCTGTCTAATCCTGTGGAAGCAAATTCCAAACATTAGGATTTCCCACATAATTTGTTTTTCTTTTTGGCTTCATTTTTGTTAAATAAATAATGGCACGGTGACCACTCCTAATTTTGGATCGGTATGGGACACTAAAGACAGTACATGTAGACCAATACAATACAACAAACCAAATAAAATTGGGCACAAATGTGTGTTTGGCCTGAAACCCTTGGATTTGACACGTGATTACAGATGCTAAAGAAACCAGCTCTCCAGGAGCAGAGTTGGACAGCCTAGGTGTAGCTGTCTCAACCAGGAGCGATGTGTTGGCTGAAATAGAAAGGCATATGGTGGGAGCCAGATTGCTTTGAAAGTCAAATTCAGTATTCTGGGCATATTGATGATACTGTGTGTGATTCAACTGATGAACACCTGAGAAGGATATCTGACATAGTTGTTATCGATGATCTGTTAACTAGTAGATCTTATAAAGAACACCTGTGTGTGTGTGCGCATGAGTTTGTGTGTGTGTGTGTGTGTGTCCTTATTTATCAAATTGTTTAATCAGGAAATCATGCGCTTGCAGCTTAGCGCCAACAAGAATCAATCACGTGGGTATGAGTTCTATGGGCAGGCTCGGCTTGTTGATGAGAGAGGACAGTGAAGAATGGGAAGACTGGTTTGAGCTGACAGGAAGTCTGCATTAACCCAAGTTATAAAAAAAAATGCTTCAGTGTTTCACTACAATTTATCTTTGAGGCTACAACAGCAGAAGACTACTTCGCCGCTGTCAGCCGAGTACAGCAATCTGGGGCTGCAGTGTATGCACAAAACGAGACAGAATTCTTCTCAGTAGATATAGTTTTGTTTTTCACACAATCTTATGTCATATAGAGACTCCTACAGTATGTGAGATAATCGGGAGGTTCTGAGATACTCAAACCAGCACAACCGCCAACAACCAAGTCACTGCAAAAACACTTTTTCCTGTTCTAATGTTTGAGAAGCTCTGGACCGGTGTCTACATGCTTGTGTGTATTATTCTGCTACCACGTGATGGTGGAGGCCCAGCCAGTTGAGGTTCTGAGTTACTGATTGAAGGTTTGGGGTTTCTCTCACACCGTTTTGCAGAGGTGGAAAGAGTAATAAAATTTTGTACTCAAGTACAAGTACTGTTACTTCAGTGAAATTTTACTTAAGTACAAGTAAAGTGACCATTATAAAAATCTACTCAAGTAAAAGTAAAAAGTAGCTCATTAAAAAATTACTCAGAGTAAAAGTTACCGAGTTACTTTTTTATTTTGATTTTTTTTAAAGCGGGGGGTTTGGGGGGGGGGGGGGGATGAGGCATTCTAGCATAGTTCAAAAAAGATGAGCAGATATAAATCTCAAACTAGTTGTTTTTAACTGAAGGAACACCTTTGCATAATAAAGCTGTTGTCTTTCTTGTGCTTTAAAATCAAAGTGGTCACTAAAATATGGTGTTACGTCCCAGTCTAGGGCCAAACAGCAAAAGAATGGTTCAGGGTTCTATTTTAAACTGTATGGAAATGGTGGTATATGGCAGAAAGAACTAGATCCAATCATTAACTGATGAATTAATGAGGTTTCTCTCCGGTTTATATATGGTCGCGCTAGTCGATGACGTCACTCTCAAGGCGGAAGCGACCGTGTGGAAGGTCAGGAAGATGCCGATGTCAGAAAACCTGGAGTGGAGTCTGGAGCGGCGCGCGACCAGGACATGATACACACACGCGGCGCAGAAGCATAATATTTGTATTATTTTAGCATTGTCATTCATTTATTTTTCACTCAGTAGCGAATATGATTTAAAAATGTAGTGAATTACAATACTTCAAACAAAACGTACTTAAGTAAAAGTAAAATTGCAGATTTTTAAAACTACTTTAAAAAGTAGAAATACACAAAAAAACTACTCAATTACAGTAACGCGAGTAAATGTAATTCGTTACTTTCCACCTCTGCCGTTTTGGTCCACTCTTCTTTACAGTATTGCCTCAGTTTATTGAGGTTTTTAGGCGTTCGCTTATGCACAGCTCTCTTTAGGCCCCTCCACAGCATTCCAATGGGGTTGAGGCCTGGACCTTGATTCTTTTCTTCTTTGGCCATTCTGATGTAGATTTACTGGTGTGCTTCAGATCATCGTTGTGCTGCATGACCAAATTTATCGTCCAGATGTAGGGGCGATTCTAGAATTTTTCCACAGGAAAGCAGATTCAATTGGAAATACCATTAAGCATGATTTCCAAAACAGTGCGACGTGTTGTGGTTGAGTGATATGCATCTCTCAGATCAAGCAGTAAGTGACGGCGCTCTACGTGACGGCGCTCTAAGCCGATGAGAGGTTAAACGCGCTCTAAGGCAATGAGTGACTGACCACGCTCCAAGCAAGTGATTCACGGCACTCTGATCCAATGATGTTTGCCATTGTCAGGTTGATGGTACATTTGCCAAATGATGGGGGACAATCATATTTCGGGGGAGGAGGGGGCCGCCTCTAGAACCACCCTGCACAGATGGCCTCACATTTGCCTCTAGAATACTCAGTGCCTGCAAGATGCCCAGGTCCTGGGGCAGCAACCCCAAATCATCACCCCTCCACCTTGTGCTTGATAGTGGAAATATGGTGTCACATAATGGTGGTGGCTCAGCCAGTTGAGGCTCTGGGTTACTGATCGGAGGGTCCAAAATTTGAGCCCTGCCACTGCCGGATTGCCACTGTTGGATCATTGGGCAAGACCCTTAACCCAATCAACCCAACCACTACAGGCAGCGCTGGTCCCAATCCTGGTTTGAAAAAGTGAGGCCTGTGACAGGAATTAATGTGGCAACCCATAGGATAAAAGGCACAAAAAGGTGTTCCTAATAAAGTGGAAACCAAAATTAGGCAGCTAAAGTTATATCAGGAGGCAACACTGTAAATTGGAAATATTGATTTGGACATTTTCCTGCTTTAGAACCCAAAAATTTATAGGCAGCATTTTACACCTGAACATGTTTTTAACCTCACTATTACCTAATGTCACCATCTCTCTTTCTCTCTCTCTCTCTCTCTCTCTCTCTCTCTCTCTTTAGTCAATAAATGCAGTAGATAATTAGGTAATGGTTCCTTAGAGATCAAGCCTTATTAGGCAGAACAGACCTGGAACGATGTGTGCATTCAGTCTTTATTATAAAGCTGCACCTTAATGAGTGATGGATGTGTGTGAGAGATTGTATTGTTAATGCGTGGGTGAGTATTAGTTCAGTACATCTAACACTAATCTACTATCCAATCTAAAGCCCAACCATCTCCTCCAGGGAAATTTTAACCATAAAAAGCCGAGCGGTGACTTACAGAGGTATCATGTCTTTAAGTCAGGCAGCCAGTGAGGAGGAAGCATTCCTTGAGTGGCATGTCACAGTAGGATTCAGGTGTTGTACCGCCTACCTGTGGTGGATGAACACCTGATCTGATGATCACCTCTCAGCAGTGAAATCCTGGAAGGACAATCTACTGGGTGACAAATGACTGTGTTATGACTTTGTGCAGAGTCACTCAGGAGTCAGCAATGTGTGCGAGACACGTTCATTCCAGTGGTGTTTAGAATTGCCCCCTCTACATAATCTTTATAAAAATTACGGTACAACATCTTTATTACGATCAAATATTATGATGTACAACATATAACTATTACAATGAACCCTAGTCATGTGACAGCCATTGAGACCATTAAAAACATTGGCATGTCATGTTTCCTTTTGGGCATATTTATTTTCCAAGGGTTTGACATGTAGTGTAATACAAAATGTTTAAACTAAATAAATATGATAAACATCTTTTATCTATATACAGTAAATAAAAGAAACGTTTTGTCTGTACATTAGTCAGAACTCGCTCTTTCAATTATATCTTTAGGTTATACAATGGAGGAGCCAAAACCAGCCTCAGTAAAAAGTTCTGTCTGTCTGTCTGTCTGTCTGTATGTCTGTCTGTCTGTATGTCTGTCTAGCCAGATTTTGTCACAGCATCACACAAAACTGGCTGGACGGAATTTAACGAAATTTTGCCAGTCCTTAGGTATTTACCTGCAGTTAAACCTGCACCTGCAAAAGTCGAGTAGAAGTGAAGTTATGAGCAGTTTTGGTCCAAATTATAAACCGCAAGTTTTGACAGCGTACTGCGCCTGCGTCATGTCTTAAATCAACCACTGGACAAAATTTTATTAAACTTTTGTAGTACTTAGATATCTGCCTGAACTTTAACCTGCACCATAAGTCAAATCAAAATGTTGAGTAATAGATTGAATAATCTACTTTAAAATAAGCTACCACGTAATAAGCTATTTGCTCAATGTAAACAAACACCTGCACCAATAGATCTTAATTAGAAAAGCTAAACTAAATATTTCTTTACTGGGATTAGTTCATATTTTCAACAGAGCTGAAATGGAAAATAAGTGAATTTTAATGAGTCGTTTTAAGACAAAACTTACTCTTTATCTGATCTTCTTTTCCTATTTCTCACCTGTGATTCACTCTCCGATTACGGAACAGGGAGTGTATTTGGTATCTGACAACAAAAGAAGTACAACTTAGTATTTGAGCCTGATCTGTCCAAAGTTCCCACTGAGACTGAAGTTGTATTGTGTGTAACAATAGTGGACATGCCTCAGACATCTTGTCCCTTCCTTGGGAGCACACAGGAGCTCGTCTTTCGAATACGTCAGAAACCAGCATTATTATTCTGAGCATGACATTCTTCATTTAGGGCTGACTCGAGGCTCAGTGGTCTCAGTGGTGATTTGAGAGTGCCATGGAAGATTGTAGCCTTCATGCTAGCCGTACTGTATGCCTGTTCTTCAGAGATATGGGGAAGCTGAAATCTGACCCCCCCCCAGTGTGTATATTATCAGGCTCTAGGCAAACTGAGTGGTAGGCAAGCTTCAGAGGATTGGTGACATTTGGTACACATGTGGGCCAACCTGTATTATGCATATACAGTAAGTCCCCTACATACGAACATTCGAGTTACGAGTTTTCGAAGATATGAACATGTGGTTACAGAGTGGTGCAGTGATAACGAGTACTATCATCCGGTGATCGCGAGTTTGAATCCCGCTGCCGGAGGCCTAAAGAGAGCTGATTGGCTGAGCTCTCTCAGAGGGGATACTATAGATGTGAGGCATTAAATACTTTCACATCAATCACGGCTCTAGAACCAATCTGTGAGCTCACGCAAGCAGCTCAATGCGCAGATAGCAAATGTTTAATCATTGAAGTCAAATCACGTGTGTACAGTGTGCATCTGCAAGGGTAGTACTGCATATAGCCAACGTTGATATTCCAGTACCTAGACAATGTTTGATGGACTTACAAACAAATTGGACTTAGGAACAAGCTCTCGGAAAGGAACTTGTTCGTATGTTGGGGACTGACTGTAAGGCTGTAAGACGTCAGCATTTATATACCCTTGCATCCAGAGGTGGGTAGTAACAAGTAACTTTTTGAAAAAAATTTACTTCTATGAGTAGTTTTATTGCACCATACTTTTCACTTTTACTTGAGTAGATTTGCGAAGAAGGAGCGCTACTCTTACTCCGCTACATTCGGCTCCACTCGACTCATTACTTTTCTAACCATTTATCCTACACATTAGATATTATTTATTTTTGCCAGAGAAATGCAGCTGGTGGATCTACCACATGACTGTGTTTCACCAATCAGACGTAGCAGCAATAATCACACGACTCCGTTTAACCAATCAGCCGCAATAACAATAACCACATGGAGTCAAACCTTCAGTCGTGGTAGACAGTGAAGGAAACAGGTCGCGGTTAGTTTAGCCGTTTTATTTAATGTTGTAATGTTAAAATATATAATTAGCAAATAAGCTAGAGGCTAATAAATATAAGTTTCTTACATTTGTTCTGCTGGACACAGTTTATAGTAAAGTGAGACCAGGCCTGGACTGACCATAGGGCACACCGGGCAATGCCCGCCGGGCCGACTCACATTTTTGGGCTGGGGCTGTCAGTCATAATTTAATATTTTTTTAAAAGTTTATTCGGCCAATTTATTTATTAAGGCAACGGTAGAGTATCTGAGACACGAATCGCAGCCCATTGGTTGACTGTCTTAAAGGACATTGAGCTAGTCCAATGAAATCTCAGGCCACGCCCCGCCTCCCTCCTGGCCAGCCCTCATCTCTCGACAAAATTTGCTATTTAGAGTTCGACCGGAGTTTGAGTTGAGTCCGTCTATAACAATGGACAAACCAGAAAAGAGCAAGGGGGGGGGGGGGTGCAGAGAAGCTGCGGGAGAAAAATTTTGCTACAAGGTGGGAATTTTGTCACTTTGGCCGTCTCTTCCAAGTCTGAGTATTGTAATGCAAGTATATTTTGTAAATATATTTAGTTTTATTTATTTATCTTATTAAATTTATTTCATTAATTTTATTATTTGGAAATGTCAGAATTTGTAGATTATTTCATCATTTTGTCGCTGCTTACATAATTTCTAAATAAAAATCTGACATTACGATGAAACAGTTACTCAGTACTTAAGTATCTTTTCACCAAATACTTTTTTACTCTTACTTGAGTAATATTTTGGATGACTACTTTTTACTTCTACTTGAGGAGTATTACTTTGAAGTACAGCTACCTTTACAGTAAGTACAGTGTTTGGCTACTCTACCCTCCTCTGCTTGCATCCATGTGGAATGTTATACGAGTATACGCTGCATCTCAATAAACGTACATTTACAGTAGATTTGACAAATTTGTTGAATTTTTATTATCACAAAAGCATACATCTTAATAATGAGTTCCTGCAAAGTCTGCTTTGTTTTTTTGCTATGCTGTTGCTCTATGCAGGTTACCACCAGCATCTTTGGTAAGGAAAGAAAAATATATAAAAACGTATAATGGAATCACACGGCATGATTTGTGGAGCGACGAAGAACCGAGTGGCTTTAGCCTGAAAAGTCGCTGTCAGAGGTGAAACATGTTGCTGTTGCTGGTAGAGCAGACGTGGAAGAAGTGTTCAGTCCGAAATGCTCAGTCATTCGAGCTGCATTGACCACACCTTGCTCATAGGTGTGTGTGTGTGTGTGCGCGAGAGAGAGAGTGTGTGTGTCCCTTCTGGTCACTGCTTTGACTAACACTAGCATGTTTGGATACAGAAAATGAAATGATTCGACTACGTACTGTAGCATGAGACGATTCATGCGTACGTGTGTGTCTGTGTGTCTGAGTTGTGTCTCTTTAGTCAAATGTGTTTGACATTGAATCAAGGAGACGGCGATAAAAAGACATAGTGTCCAGTGATTTAATGTAGGACGTCCAGTTACATCTATAAAAGAGAGGGACGAAGAATAGAGAGTTATAACCCTGAATAAAAAGGACGCATGCGAGCCACTGCTTATATGTGTGTGTGTGTGTGTGTGTGTGTGTGTGTGTTTGAAGAAGTGTGTGTTTGTATGTACACATTCTCTCTCACCCTCTCTCTCTCTCTCTCTCACACACACACACACACAGACACACACACACACACACACACACACACACACACACACACACACACACACAGACACCTGGTGCTTGCTTTCCATGCAGCTCAGAGTCCTGAAAGCCCTCTCTCTCTCTCTCTCTCTCTCTCTCTCTCTCTCTGTCCTTTCTTCCTTTCCTCCTTTTCCTCTCATGTCTCTCTCTCTCTCTCTCTCTCTCTCTCTTCATTAGCATTCCTGTCTCATCTGTCTCCCCCTCCTTCTATATTCTCGTCCTCTCTATTGCTCTGTGTCTCTTTGTGTGGAATTTGTGCAGACGCTGCTCACCTCAGGATTTTTGAGCACTATGGAAACACACCGTTGTGATCAGAGGTGAGCCAAGGGTGTGTATAGTTAGTGTGTGTGTGTGTGTGTGTTTGTGTGTAGGTGTATGTGTGGGTATGTGTGGGTGTGGCTCAGCGCCTGTCTTGGACGTAGTCATCATTTTTTTAATATATATATATATATATATATACTGTATATATATTTTTTTATACAATTTACAGTTATGGTCTTTGATGATGTTATGGAATGTGTTACCATGGCAGCGGAGTTTGTTTACTGTCTGTGGCGTTGCTGTGGAATTGGCTGTCTTTAGCCTGATTTTAACACTTCATATGTGTAGATTATTAATGTACATACTTTACACTATGTATACACTTTATATATTATTTGTGGATTATATCATTTCCCAGGTATGAGTTATTGCTCCAAGGAAGTGGGAGACTAATAAAGTATTATTATTGTTATTATTATTATTATTATTATTATGAATAAATATTCAAATAGGTTAGCTACTACAGTATGTACTGTACAGTGATTCTTCGCGTGATTTCTTGAGTGAACGTCCTGTTCGCTAGCGATCGCCTGGAAAGTCCTCACACACAGTCTCGCTTAGGATTTGCTCATCATGCATTATGCAGTAGTTGAGGTTTAGTTGGACCTACAGTACGTTATTATTATATACAGCGGCTCGTCCAGCCGGAATCAGTATTGCGTGTCCGGCTTATCCATATCCACCTACGATCTTCATGGACAAACTCAGGAGACTGAACTTGGAATAGTTTGAAAAAGTGTCTGTTTATTTTTATTGTTGCTTCTCATTTACCGTATAACAGACATTTTGGGAGCTTTACATTTTAAAAAACAAGATTTTGCAGTAAAACTACGTTTAAGGTTTTTTTTTTTTTTTTACAGCATAATGGATGCAAATGGCATGAATACATCCAGTCGTCTCCCAGTCCACGAACTACAGTAGGCTCTTGCAAGATGACCCCGCCCCATCCATCCGCAGATCGCAAGGTGTCACTGCATTTATTATAACAACAACAAAATGTAAATGATATGCTATGACCTTTGCATTCACCAACGCTCAAGCTGACTTAATACTTATGAGAGATTTGTTATTACAGTAATATTTCTATATTAATAAATTAATATAGTTCTACTCAATGCTCTCCACCAGCATCATTGAGGGGAACATCCTTTTCTCGTTTCCTTTATTTCGCTATATAATCCTCTGCTACACTAATGCACTTATCTCAGGGTTTCATTAGATGATGGAAACTTCACAGCCCTTTTGTAAATGTACATATAAATCATATAAATATAAATCTGAAACACTGGCCTCTCAGGAACTCCTTTAATGGCCCTAATGTGTGGAAATGTCTTGGAGCGAGGTCAGGACTATATTATGGGATGTGGTAATTACTCCTGTTCCGAACGAGTTCCTGTAACGTTCTCAAGTGGTGTTGGTGAATGATTCGTCTCTTCAGCAAGTTGGCGACAAGTTGTCCGTCATATATTGGGCAACTAGTTATCTGTCAAGTATCAGGCGTTCCACTTGCTGAATGTTCACTGCAGTGGGCCACCGCACCTTCTTTACAATGTTGGCACCATTCAGATGTTTTACTGGGGTTTGAGTTCCCTGGCATAGGATCCAGGCCCATCATGACGCTACAAAGAACAAGCTGTATAGATAATGGATGAATCGTGTTACTTGTATCTGGTAGATCTTATGATGTCCGCCAGGTTTTGGGTGGTTTATCAGGACGTAAGCTCAGAGTGCAGTAAGTCAAACAGCGGAACACAGAGTACTGACAGGATTCGAGCACTAATGCATCGCTCTCTTTAGCTAGAGATGCATCGAGGAGGTAAAATCCTACTGGAAACCACTATCAATGGGAAGTGGAAATGCATTGTGGGTAAGAAAATCGACTCAATGATGTCAATAAAGAAGTTTAAACCAAAAAAAGTCAACTCAGCATTAAAGATATTATTAAGGAAATATTGACATGCAAGTCGTTCAGGGTGAATAACGTTACGCCATCATAATAAATAAGTTGGTCCATTTTTTTTATACAAAAATCATCTATAACATTAATACCACCTTCAGGTGAACTGAAACAACATTGACCAACTATACACTAGGGGATCAGGGGCGAGGCTCATCTACGCCCACAGGGCCAGAAGGTCAGCAAGTCCGGTCCGTTCCTCGAAACTAGAAAGCCAGTGCAGCACAAATCGGCTGAAAAAGTCAATGCTGGTGATGATAGAAAGGCACCAGGACACCGAGTGCCCCATCATGCGCACGGCCCCAGACGAAGAGCCCAAGGCCACCAAACCAGCCTCCAGATCTTCTGATGCCGGACACCACAGCACACCCCCAGAGATCTTGTGGAGTCACCCCTCCCCCCGAGGGGCCGCACAAGAGGAACCCAACACCTTGGTGGTTTTAATGCAAATGGTTTAATATTACGGCTGTACATTATATTGTTTATAGCATTTCCCCCCTTAACATTCGATTTTCACAGCGTCTGTGTGGAAAAGCCGCCTGTCCTTGCTTCATTTCATTCCACTTGTTTTTTTTTTTTTCTTCTCTGTTTCCAGCCGTCTCGTTCTCACCATAACGTTGCATAAGGTCTGACGGTATTTTCATGCTCCTGTCACTCTGGCTAATGCTGCGGAGAACAAATGCATTTAATTCTGACGAGTGACATTTTCCATCTCACCCCTGTCTCTATGTTTTTCTTTTTCCTTCCCCCCTCACTTCCACAGTATCGATATTATCTTTTCAACAACTTTTTACGACGCTTCAAAGGACGCCTTCAAATATTTATGCGAATAAGATATCACCAATCATGAGAAATACAGAAAGCGGGCAGAGTTTGGTGTGGTCTTCCTCGCACAGATGTCTGTGTTATTACAGTTTTATCCGAGATGATTCATTCGAGTCGATCTCTTGCAATTTTTTTTTTAAAAGCGCTTGAAATTCACTTCTACTGAATTTATACATTTTCATAAACGCACAGCAGATACAGAAATACCCACGCAGAATAGACTGAATATGAGTAATGTACTGTGAGGTTCAGGTTTTGTAAGTGTACTTTGCAGTCTTTGCCATGTTTATGCCTTTGGACATCTTTTCCTTATACGCTTATTTATTGTAATCGCGGTAGCAGCGTGATACCATTCGGTCCTAAAAGACGACCGGAGGTGACAGTAGGGCTGAGTGGTTTCTTTTTTTGGTTTCTGGCGATTGACATTAAGGTTCAAAAATCCCAGGCTTGCCACGGAGCCTCTTCCGAGTCCTCGAACAAGGCCCTTGACCTTCAGCCGCTCGGATTAGATCGCGTCTCGCTGGGGAGCGAGCGTGGTGGATGTGAAGACCTGATCTATGCTTTGTTTTAACCACTCAGCTTATCACGTCTTCAACAACCAGCATCGGTTACTTTGATGAAATGGTGAGTGGATCGTTCCACTTAGTGTAAAATAATTGATTGTTGATTCGTCGCCTCTTCCACCTCTCCTGCGACCGTTTCCTCTCTCTACCTACATTATAACTTTCCTGATGAGCCTCAGATAGTAAATATAGGAATAAGAACGTCAACAGGAAGTAAAGAACAAAGGAGGGTTCCAAAATCCTCCAGATACAAACAAACAGACAAACTAAACTGTACTTTTCTTCAAATAACAGTCTGGTGCTTTCTAATGTGAACTCTTACTGCATCTCCATCTCTTTGCGAACGGTTTTCATTTCTCCCTTCTTGCCAGTTAATAGGAAATTAATCTTGGATCCGGTAAATCTTACACTCGATGCTTCTTAACTAGCCGTCAGTTTCCAATAAAAGTCGAGGCTACTGTATGTAGCTAGTATATACGGGTCCGGACAAGTCAAACCAGGATTTTGGATTTTTGCACAGAGTGTACACTAATGCACTTATCCCAGGGTTTCACTAGTGCTTGGATACCATCAATGTGGAAAAGTTTCTCAGTACGCCAGGGCCATTATCAGACCCGCTTGCTTCACATCCGAAACACTGGCCTCCCAGGAACTCCTTAAATGGTCCAAACGTATGGAAATGTCTTGTCCAGCCGAGCGAGTTTCTGTAATGTGCAACTGGTGTTTGTGAATGATGAGACAGTCAATTTTCAAGAATCAGGCACAGCGTGTTTACAGTAAATGCCTTATTTCAAATGTTTGCATGTACAATAAGAGTCTTATCATCGTAGTGTCTTAAAGTCTTCCGTATGACAATCATGTCAATCGCCAATGTTAACGCCTTCGTTCATGGAAAGTCTCATCCCAGGTCCCGGTTTGACGTCCCTTGAATGTCCTCGCTCCGTATAACAGCTGGAAAAGGCAGTCGTTATTGGTTAGCGCTAAACAAACAACTGGTTTTGTGCTAGGAGGTGAACAACAGCAACAGTGACCCCTATTGGGCAGGTGATGAACAACGTCAATGAGCTTGATCTTTCTAACAGGTCTCAAGTTCAGTGTGTGTGTATACTCTACTGTATATTAGGGGTGTAATGTAACACCACCATCAGTGTCTGTTTAGTGTAACAGATATGAGAACTGTATCTGTACCTGTGTTCAGACGTATTCCAAGGTGGGTGTGGTCTAAACTATAAACTCTGACCTAAAGCGGCCACTTTTACAGATGAATCAATGAACGTTGCATATTTATTTATTTACTTCTCCAAATGCGCTGTTTCAGTGTCTATGCAAATTAGTTACTGCTGAGCCACGCCTTCTCCTGTAACCAGTATAGTTGAGCATAGGTGGGCGGAGCTCAGGATGAGCCCTGGGAGTGGGTTTCTCTTTATACATTATGAGGTCACATTAGGGGGGGGGGGGGCATTGAATTGGATTGTTTAAACCCTGGCCAATAGAAAAACTGATAAAGCACACAGTAGTGTCTGAAAATGGTAAAGAAAGAAGTGAATTTTGTATAATAGATCCCATTTCTGAAGAATAAATGAATATATTTAGCATCTGTATAGACAACATGGGACAGTGGTGGCGAAGCTGTGGCCTTTTCTTATGAAGGTTAAGGGTTCAAGCTTCAGCATGTCCCTCTTAACCCTCTTTGCTGCAAGGGTGCTACAGGACTGTATATCCATGATACAACCGTGCACTCCGACCCTCATTTCCTAACAAGCTGGGTTATGTAAAGATACGAATTTTAATTAGTCAGACACGCAGGGGGCCTGGAGACTCCTGAAATCTCAGGAGACTTTGGGCACGAGGTGTGTGGGCACCTGTACAGCATGCCAATCCATCGCAGCGCACACACACACACACACACACACATGCACTACGGGCAATTTGGGAATACCATATAGCCTAATCTGCATCTCTTTGGACTGTGGGAAGAAGCCAGAGCACCCGGAGGAAACCCACCAACCACGGAGAGAACATGCAAACACGCAGACCCGAGGCGGGAATAGAACCAGGAACCTGATGGTGCAACCACTTAAGGATTTCAGTCATTTAAAGTATCTAACAATTAAATGATCTGATAAGGTATTCATACTTAGGTACCAGGCAGCATTGAGCTATGATATTATCACGATCTCTCCAGGTGCTGATTAGATTTGATATAAAAAAAATCCAGATTTTATTTATATATTTATTTATTTAGTTGGTTAGTTTTCCCCCAAATTTCATTACAATTTAAAACAAAGAAAAAGGATGAATGTGTGAATAGTCCTTCGCCTCAAAAGCAGACATAATATAATAAAAAAAAAGCTTTTAAATAAAATCAATACATGCATTGCGACACGAAAGAATCACGATGCATAACTGAATCGATTTTTCTCCCACCTCCAGTAACAACGCTAGTCTGTGAGTCTTTGGACTGACCATTAGTGACCAGGAACAAATCCATATCAGGCATACTGTACTGTACATCTGTACATCAGTATGTTTCCCCCGGGCCCACACGGATTGATTCGGCTACTGTTACTGTAGCACAATGCTGATCAATCAGAGAACTGTTCATTTGTAACAAGCTACTGTAAAGCCGCCGTCCCGACCGCGAGTCCGCTGAACTGCAGGAAACGTACTGTACGTCCTGTCCCACCTGTCAGCTCTGGCTTCAAGTCCATTGATCTGAACTTAGTGTCCGAACTAACAGTAATGGGGAAGATGAAGAAACAGCGCCTGTCCTCCGTCTGCCAGTTTATCCCTCTGAGGGAGAGGTCTGTGCAGAACCGGAGGAGTGAGGAGGGCCTGTGCCTCAGCACCTTCATGGGGATTCTTCAAGCTGGGACCTGCGTCATGGACCCACACCTGGTCCGTCTTCTCCATGTGCTTCCTCCTCATCCTCGCTCCTTCACCTCTTTCTCCTTGTCCTCTTCTGCAGATGGAGGGAGTGAGGAGATCAGCGATCTACGCAGTGCCAGCTTAGACCCTCATCACAGTTTCGCCGGCCAAGGTAGGAGACCTGCACCTGCACGATGAAGTTTAAATACAATCCAGCCGAAACCCGGATTTCATGCAAACTAAAAAAGATTATTCCTTTGCCTTTTTGTAGAAACAGTGGTGTATTTCAAATATATAGGATCAGGATAGCTATGAATTCTGAGCTTTTAAAAAAAAAGTATTTATTTTTGAAGTTATGAAACTAATTAAATACAAACACCAATCCATCAGCCCGGCTCTACAAAGGATATGAGGATGCGTTTGTAAAATGTACACTGGCATTTTAAAGGGCTTGGCATAAATGACCTTTAAGAAAATAGAGAAATGTTTATTATTAAACATTTCATGAGTTTTTAAAAGTGTAGGAAATAACTGGAAATTACATCCCCCATCAAATTCCCATCTGATGTAATTGGAAAAGGCCGTCGCCGTTATTGCTCTGATTAGACACTTTATCTAGACCACATATTTACTTTTCACTTGCACTTTTTATGAGGCTTTACAGATTTACCTTCTCAAGTACTGTACAGCTTCCTATACAGTAAGAATGCTCTAATTCAGGATGCTGATCGGTCCATCGGTATGCATGTGTGTGAATCCGATTGAAAAATGCACCAGGTTTTGATTCAAATGAAATAAACATTGGAAATGTGAAAGTAATGTTATTATCAGGTCCTAATTAGGAGCTATGTACTGTAGCAGACGTACGTACAAGAAGCTCTACAAGGATTTACATTTCTTATGATAAAACATTAGGAAGTCGTCTATAGATGTTATAAAATGTTTCGACTGGCAGTCTAAGGCTATGTTTACACTGCAGGTCTCGATGCTTAATTCCGATTTGTTGCCTGTATCTGATTTTTTTGACCGTCTGTTTACACGTTCTTTTAACTCTGACTCATATCCGATTCACGTGTTTACACTCGCCATACCATCTGAAACATCGCGCATACTTAAAGGGAGATTCTTGCGCTACACACTGGCCAAGAAAGATGAAGGTGAAATATGCTTAACGCTATCTCTGCTATATATGCAAAGTTCGCGCACCATGGTTTTAAAACGGAGGAGGAGGAAAAAAACGGCATAATTTCTGCCTGCGCATATGCTTTATTCATCAAATACTGATTTCTTAATGTTACTTAGCCCAAATAAGCATTAACACGTGTGTGTGTGTGTGGGGGGGGGGGAGGTATTTTGCTCTTCCACGTCACCTGTGATGTTGTAATTCCACACGCGCTTCCACCGGAGAATAACATTACGTCATTAAACCGCGAAGAAGGCGCTGTTTTATGCCTCTTTTCCACTGCATAGTACGGCACAGCACGGTTCAGTACAGCTCACTTCGGGTCGGCTCAGTTCGGCTCGGTTTGCGCTTCCACTGCAGTGTAGTAACGCTTTAGCGTGGGCGGGATTACTCACGCGCGCGGCGCCGCTACTGCCGTGACATCATCGTAAACGCGCCACAAACAAACACACAACAATGGAGCATATCGACGGCATGGTGTTCTTCATTCTCGGCATGTGGATGTTTTTAACAGCGAGACGAAGGAGTTTGTTTCAAAAGAAAATTTTTGGTTAATACAAAAAGGTGCGTGCGATCCTTCTCTGGCTGTTTCTAAATATAGCGGTTCTGTTGCGTCTCGTGTCGCAAGTTCGTTGACGCAGTAATGACGATTTTCTCCGGCCAATCAGTGACCAGCGGAGTTTA
Organism: Channallabes apus; assembly: GCA_030522415.1. NCBI lineage: Eukaryota > Metazoa > Chordata > Actinopteri > Siluriformes > Clariidae > Channallabes > Channallabes apus. The sequence goes on from CM060104.1 coordinate 37,894,222, forward strand.
CACGTCACGTTTTGGTAATGGTTCGGCGCGCTCGGAACCTCGGCTGAGGTGGTACTAAAAAAAGGACCAGGTACCAGGTACTGTTCCCAGTGGAAAAACCCCCAAAAGTGAGTAGAATTGAACCGTGTCGTGCCGTACTATGCAGTGGAAAAGCGCCTGGAAATCCGATCTGTCTGTTTACATGACAATCACATTAGCACATATCTGATGTATATAGATGATCTGATTTATTTCCACATATTCCTACGTTTACACTGTCAGGTAAATGTGACCCAATTCAGATTTTTTGCTCATATATGACACATATCGGATATGTTCTATGTCCGTGTAGACAGCATTCCGATATAAATCGGAAATAAATGGAAATAAATGGATATAAATCAGATATGTGCTAATGTGATTGCCGTGTAAACAGACAGATCGGATTTCCTGAGGCATTGTGTTCTGTACGTCATTAAAACTGCAAATTCTTCGCGGTTTAATGACGTATTGTTATTCTCCAGTGGAAGCGCGTGTGGAATTACAACATCGCAGGAGACATGGAAGAGGAAAAGAACAACGCCCCCCCCCCCCCCCCTCCAACACACACCGCCTTGTGTTAATGCTTATTTGGGAACTTTGCGAACTTTGCATATATAGCAGAGATAGCGTTAAGTATATTTCACCTTCATCTTTCTTGGCTAGTGTGTAGCGCAAGAACCTCCCTTTAAGTATGCGCGATGTTTCAGATGGTATGGCGAGTGTAAACACGTGAATCGGATACGAGTCAGAGTTAAAAGAACGTGTAAACAGACGGTCAAAAAAATCAGATACAGGCACCAAATCGGAATTAAGCATCGAGACCTGCAGTGTAAACGTAGCCTATGAAGGAGGCCTGAAACCGATCTCGAAATATCGGAATGCATGCGTTTTTTTTCCTGTTTACATGAACAAAGAACATATCCGATATGTGTCACATATGAGCAAAAAATCGGAATTGGGTCACATTTATCTGACAGTGTAAACGTAGCCTAAGTTGTCCATATTGTTTCCAGTTCTTTGCTTAGTTCTAGGTACTTCTGATAGGATGTGCGTGTGTGTGTGTGTGTGTGCGTGCGTGCGTGTGTAAATACAGGATGAAGGAAGGGAAAGTACTAGTCACCAAAATCACATTTTTATTCTCAGCTTTTAAAAGACACCTGTATTTTGCCATTCGATTAAAGATCTGTGTATTTAAACAGCCTGGATGAGGCAAAGAAAACAACAAAGGAGGTTTTAATTCAACCTCTAATTCAAGGACTGTCCAACACATTATAACATCTGGAATTGTAGTGCTGAGCCTTCAACTTTATGGAGGAAATATGGAAAAATAATAATAAATCATAAATAGGGATCGCTTAAACGCTTGGGGAAGTTGCATGGTAAAAAAACAAAACAAAACAAAAACAATAGAAATCAGAGCTAGGTTTAATAGTGAAAGTTAGAGCATTTCTCACTCACTCTCACTCATCTTCTATACTGCTTTATCCTGTATTCAGGGTCTCAGTGGCCTGGAGTCTATCCCAGGAGCCTTAGGGCATGAGCACTAACATGGATTGGACAGGGTGCAAATCCAACGTACAGTAGAGCACACACACATACAGTACACACACTCATTCACACACTACGGGCAATTTGGGAATGCCATTTACTCTAACCTGCTTATCTTTGGACTGTGGGAGGAAACCGGAGTACCCGGAGGAAACCCACCAAGCACGGGGACAACATGCAAACTTCATGCACACAGTGACGGGAATCGGATCCGGACCCTGGAGGACAGTGCTAACCGCCTAAAGCATTTCTATTAACACTAAATGTGACGTTCTTGTCCAGGTTCGATTCCCGTCTCTGTGTGCATGGAGTTTGCATGTGCACTCAGAGGATTGGGAATAAACTGTTAGTGAGACTCGTCAGAACAAAAAAAGCGTTTCGGTTTGCTAGGGAGCACAAAGATTGGACTTTGGAGCGATGGACAAAGGTCACATGGTCTGATGAGTCCAGATGGACCATGTTCAAGAGCGATGGGAGCGTCAGGGTAAGAAGGGAAGCGCATGAAGCGATGCACCTGTCATGATCTACAGTACGGTTAGTTCAGTTGCTCCGGTCTAGGCTCAGCAATGTTACAGTATGTAGCAAAAAATGAAGTCAGCTGACGACCTGCATGTACTGAGTCAATGGAAATCAGGGAAGTTTTTCCTCTCTGTCGGCGTGGGTACTGTATATTCCAGGAGTGAAAATGTGCAAGAGGGGTTCTCTGCGAGCGAGAAATCATTCTAACCTATAACATGTTTTGCGCCATAATCATGTTGTGCGATTGAGATGCTTTGTAACTAATTACAAAACATATTTAGATTAATTTTACACTAGGTTTCATTTAGATTCCAAGATATACCTTGCAGCACCTATTTATACTCATTAGATGACATTCCTGTGACTAGAGGTTGGAACTCTCATTAGACATGTGCATATATATATGAGAATTATCATAAATATCACATATATATATGTGTGTGTGTGTGTGGAATGATGTATCATAATAAATCCTTAACCTTTTCTTGAGTAGTGCTGTTATAAATCAGATATCATAAATCATTCTTATTGGCCTTGTATGGTTCCCTAGTGCGGTCACATTAAGTTGCTAAGAAGGATGATTGTCTTCTACAGTAATTTGACCAAAATGTAGACATTACCTACTGTAATGAAATACGGCCACTATAACAGGAACTGTCTTTGTTCATGCAGTTTTCTAGTCAGCCAATCACGTAGCAGCAGCATCTGTTCAGGTAGTCTGACACATCGAAACAACCAAGCCGTGCAAACAAGGGGTTCCGGGTGTTCCTAATAAAGTGGCCATATCAAGCCTATTAAAGTTGGTGATAGTGTACTTGTGTAAGACAGCTTACAGTACGCCCACACCCTGTGTTGTAGGCAGCAGTATAGACAGTGAGTGCGCCTTCGAGGGAGACTACGACGTGCCTCCTCTGTCTATGGCTGAGGGTCTGCAGCACATGCGGATCATGGAGGGGGTGTCCCGCTCCCTGCCTTCCTCCCCACTTCTCACTCATCAGACAGTCAACGTGCGCTTACAGCCGGTCAAGAAGATCAGCACCGGCTCAGCCACAGGTATGTAGAACGAAAAAGCACGGAACGTCTTGTTTTGTGTGTGTGTGTGTGTGTGTGTGTGTGTGTGTGTGTGTGTGTGCAAAGAGTTACCTTCAGAGGACAAACTTCATACTAATGCCTTGTAACCGACGATGACTCAGCGATATTCTGTCTGTACTTTTGAATACTGCAGTTTATTCCAGTCATGAGTCTCGCTCTCAAACAGACACAGTTCAACCTGAATGAGGAAGAAGATATTTTTACTCCAGACGCTGCAGTTCTTTCCGTTTAAATGAGTTTACATCAGGATTTGCTTTAGATCAGTTAACAGAGACTGACTGGTTCATGCGACATAGTTTATGTCAATGTCTCACCGTTTTGAGAAGATAGTCATCATCATTAGCGTTATCACTAACGTTCATCATCTATTGTGTTGCTTGAAGTTCAGTAACGTAGAATAGTAGACATCCACAAACAAAACCTTTTTCTTTCTTTTTTTTTTTTCAAGCTGAACTTCCCGAAGTGGGAAATGACGTTATTGTATCTTACTGTGTTATGTGTTCCGGTTCCTTCTGCGTCTCATCGCTGATTGGTTGGATGTGAAAAGTGAGACAATCAGATCCCCTTCCTCAGCCAGAGACCTAGGGGATGAAACTTTTTGGATGAAGTAATAATAATAATAATAATAATACATTATGGCGGCGCGGTGGTGTAGTGGTTAGCACTGTCGCCTTGCACCTCCAGGGTCTGGGTTCGATTCCCCGGCCAGGCTCGATTCCCGTCTCTGTGAGCATGGAGTTTGCATGTTCTCCCCGTGCTTGGTGGGTTTCCTCCGGGTTCTCCGGTTTCCTCCCACAGTCCAAAGATATGCAGGTTAGGCTAATTGGCGTTCCCAAATTGCCCGTAGTGTGAGTGTGTGTATGTGTGTGTTGCCCTGCGATGGATTGGCACCCTGTCCAGGGTGTACCCCGCCTAGTGCCCGAAGTCTCCTGGGATAGGCTCCAGGCCCCCCGCGACCCTGAACACAGGATTAAGCGGTATAGAAGATGAATGAATGAATTTCTAATGCACTTTATATTTGAAGCAAATCTCAAAGTGCTACTGTACAAGTTATTTCGACCCAAAAGCTCTGATTAAAAGATCAGTTTTAAGACCAGATTTCAAAGCATCAACTGTCTGTGGCATCATCAGATACTATAGGAGAGTATCCGAGTAACCTTGTCACCTAATACTACTGTACCACCAGACATGTTCAAAACGAATATTTACACTCGGATCAAGTTTTTACACGTCATATTCATCTATTGAATGGATTATCAAAGAATTCCAACAGTTTGGGGAATTTTGCACAGTAGCCTACTTTACAGTTTATACAGAAACAGCTGATAGTTATTTGCACCGTCCGCTTTGTTTCCGGGGGAAATAGGTGTGAAAAACTAGTACACGCTGTAGTGATTGATGTGTAGTCTGGCTGTGCCAGGTGTGGTGGCTTTGGAAAACAAATGCAGTGCATGAGATTTCAGGTCAAGGTTGGAAATTACTGCTGTTGTAAGAGCTATATCGTACTTGTTATGAATTTGTTGTTGTGTTTATTTGTTTTTATTTCATGATATTTTACCTTATTCTATTCATTAGTAAAGCATTAAGTTTATTACATAAGCCATAAGCTTTGAATCTGTTAGTCAAGCATTCATTTTGACAATCGTAAGTTGGTCTGTGATGTCATTCCACTATTACATGCTTTTGTATGACTATCGTATGATAGAGAAGTTCAGTTTAGATGCGGAAGGCTACGGAAACACAAGCTTTCGACCGTAAGCTCCCCGTAAGCAGATCTAGAGAAGATCTGTATGGAGGAGTCGGCCAAAATCCCTGTTTGTGCAAACCTGATGAAGAACTACAGGAACCGTTTGTCCTCTGTAATTGTTAACAAAGTCTTCTGTACCAAATATATATATTTTTTGACTCAAGTGATCAAATACTTCTTTGAGTAATTCACAAATAAATTGTTAAACAATCATACAGTGTGATTTTCCCGGATTTTTTTTTTTGTTTTCGATTCTGTCTCGCACCTGTGCTGAAAATTGTAGACCCCTCCATGATTAGTAAGTAAGAGAACTTGCAAAATATGCAGTATATCTATATATGCTGCCTAGTGATGTATATCTACATACATTATTTCTTATATACATATGCATATTGGCTGTTAGCAGAGTCATATCCCTCAGCCGTAACCTCATACATGATGCATTACCTGCTCCTGCTATTTGTTCGAGGCCAGCGGTTGATAACGCAGTTACTCTCATTGTTGTAATATAGGAGATTTCAGTATTTAATTTGAGGAGATTGGAAACTGACTGGGAGCTGAATGTAGCTGTGCAGGTGGGTCTTAGTGTTGCAGTTCAGATCAGAACGAGTCCGGGTTTGGAGAAACAGACCGTCCGTCTCCACTAGAGAGTGCTGCCATCATGTGTTGGGCAAAAGCATTGTAATAACACATTGTACATGAGAATAATATCTTTAATAATATCTTCGTTTAACTCTTACCTTTGATTAACCATAGATGATTTTATTTCTGTGCATTATCGTTTAGCACTAATTTTCCGTGTGAATATTTTCTTTGTGAATATATCAAAGCTGATACAGTATATACGGTACGGTATATACGGTATATATTTAGCATTCGACTTGTTTGTCTACCGATTACGATGTTTGTTACCGTGCTTTGTTGCTCTAAAAGCATCGTGACTCCATAAGACCTCTAAAAACAATAATCAAGCTTGAGTTGGTCATGACTGTAGAACCCCGCTTGCTGGCTAAGCTGTGTGACTTTAATTCTAAGCAGTAATTTGGAGTGTTTTCTCTGTGGCTCATTTGTAATTCTTTGGTGTAAGCCGCCATGCGGAGCGTCTCATCTGCCTTAATGAAAGTCAGTTCTTTATGAGCGAGCTGTTTCATCCTGTGCTGTTTATTCATCCTTTGCATGTTCCGGCGACGCCACGGCACCGCGGCTCAGGAGATAAACCGGGCCTATGCTAGGGTACGGCGCGCGAAAGAGCGCAACCAAGCTGGTTAATGAATTCAGTAGTTATAACTGTAAGGAATATGAATGCAAATTACGGGACAATAATGCTTAAATGTTTTTATGTGCTAATAGGATGAAAAAAGGTAGACAATCCTAAAAACAAAAAAATCCTGTACTGGGAAAATTCTTGAGACGTGACGGATTCGCATCATCACTTATATCACCGGCTCTGTGATCACCCGGTGGAAAGAGGTAGACGGCAGATTTTCTTTCCACCTATTCGCTTCCCTGTGCCTGAACAAAGCGCAGCATGAGGGCTCTGACCTTTTTAACAGATCGATGCACCCCCTTCCTGATTCCCAGGAGGTCCTTCTTCTTCCACCAGTCCCTGCGCCGCGAGAGGGCCTTTAGATAGGAGTACAACTTTCCAGTCCCAGGTCCATGAATGTCATTTCGCTTTTGTCCTGTTTTTGCCTTTGGTGCATGTAGGCAGTAGCTATTAAGCTTCGTATAGACACCTGAAGCGTAGCCCTTAATTCACCTCTGAGTGTAACAACATCACGGGCGATGCAGACGCAGCATGGCTCGACTGATTTATCGACGTTTAATCAGACGGCGCTTGGTGCCGTCTAGAACAGCTTGTCGTTGCCGGCTATTTCCGCGCAGGTTGTTAGAAAGAGGTGGGAGAGGGAGGAAGGTGTGTGCACTGTTAATAGCCAACTTGTTGACCGTTCAAGCTTGCCCGAATGTGTGGAGGGACATGAAGCTGATTTGATGTTTCAGAAGTACCAGCCCTCAGGACCCCTGATCCCAGCATCTTACCCGGTATCAGATGCTAATTAGCCACCGCGATCAATACGATTACCGCCGTCCCAACGGATTCCCACTAGAAGAGACGAAATTACATTGGCCTCTCCATGCCCATTATCTTGCATGATGAGATTATACCACCCCGGTCACTTCCTCTCTCCCTCCCTCCCATCCATCCAGTGATTAAAACCCTATAATTACATCATTGCCTTGTTTTCAATACAGCCGTCTTTCCGCGTCCGGCGCTCTTTCCAGCGCTCCGATCGAGAGATTAGCCTCCGGGTCATGTCTCTGTGTCTCTTATGTCCCCCCTTTCACCAGTTAATTCCTCAACCTTGACTTTCTAAATCTCTCCTCGATTGCACTCCTGCCTCTGTCATGGCCGCTATCGCCCGGTTCCCTGCCTCGGCCCTGTATTCTGTACGGCTCAATGGAAATGTGACATTTGCACAGCAGAGCCTCCCGCAGGTACAGAATGCGAATAAAGAAGAATAGATGGAATTCATTGATTTTGGAGATGGACTGGGCGCTTAGCATATAAGCCTGACTAAGTTTTGAGTTACATTCAGCGCACTACAGTATATCAGTTTTTTTTCGCCATTCAGACTGCTAAATTATGCAAATTGCTAGTCAGTACAGTGGAATTTTGTTCGGGGGCCAGGGAATAAAAAGCCCTCTGAATGAAGTAAATCAGTCATTTTTTATTAGTAATATGTATGTAGCTGCTGTAAAAGAGAACTAATGTTAACTTTAATAACTCAGTCTGAACTGCAAAGTAGGCAGGGGCGTCCACGGGGCGTTCAAGTCAAACCGGGACTTTTCCTTGTGCAGAATAACAGGACACAGTTATGAGAGTTAAAACTTCCTGTGTTTCTCTGTATATTCCCCTGATACACTACAAAAACTTATCCTTGAGTTCCACTAGTGCTTGGACACCTTAAAGTACACTCGGGCCATGATCTGACTGTTTGATTCACATCTGGAACTCTGGCCCCCCAGGAACTCCTTTAATGGCCCAAACGTGTGGAAAAGACTCGGATGGAGGTCAGGACTGCGTATGGTGATGTTGTAATAACTCCCAGCCGAGTTCCTGTAACGCGTACTGTAAGTTGTGTTGGTGAATGATATACTGTATGACCTTCTTTAAAACGTCTGCACCGCAGTTAAGAGTCTGATCATCGTACTGTGCTTGTTTTCTTTCTTTCTTTTTACGCCTTTTAAGTCCCGCTTTGACTTGAACGTACCAGATGCACTGCTATTGAATGATTTAATGATTTAATGTGGCCTTAAAAGAGCAGAATGAAATCTGAATCAGGGGGTCTGACTGCTGAAGTGACAGGGACGGTTAATGCTAAAGAAAACTTGTCAAGAAAAATAAAAACTTGATGTAAAGAGCAAAACATGATGTTTGTCTCTTTTTTTTTTCTCCATAAGTGGATTAATTTAATCAGAGAGCTTAAATTCAGATACTGTGGAATTTATTAGCAGACCGTTGGGGTTTTCTTGGTTGCGTAATGGCTAAAAGGTGTTTAACGAACCCTAAAGGGTAAAAAAAAAAAATGCAATGCTTTCGTTTCTTTAACTGCATTCCTAAGACTTTTTGGTCCATATTCCCATATTTGGTCATGTTCAAGAAACCAGTTTGAGATGATTGTCGCGCTATCCTGGTCAGGGACAGTACTCAGGTCGGCTGTGACATTTAAATGGTGCTCAGCTGGCACTAAGGGGTCTAAAGTGTGCCAAGAAAATCTCCTCCACACTATTGCACCACCACCAGCAGCAGCCTGGACCGGTGATGCAAGGCAGGATGGATCCGTGCCAAATTCTGACCTGACCATCTGAGTCGCAACAGAAAATCGAGACTTTTTCCATTCTTCTGTTATCCAATGTTGGACAACAATCATGCAAACACTACCCTTAATTTCCAGTTCTTAGTTGAGAGGCGTGGCACCCGGTGTGGTCTTCTTCTTCTTCTTCTGCTGCTGTTGTTCATCTACATCCTTCTCACAAAGGGTTCTGCTGCTCGCTGGATTATTTTCTCTTTTTCACCCTAAAGCCTAGATTGTGCTTGAAAATCCCAGTAGATCATCTATCTTCGCAATCCTCAGACCAGCCTGTCTGGCACCAACAACCATGACACGTTGAAAGTCACTTAAATGAAACTTTCTTCTCCATCCTGATACTCGGGTTTGGACTTCAACAGATCATCTTGATCATGTCTACAGTAAATGCATGAAGTTGCTGCTGTGTGATTGGCTGATTAGATAATTGCGTTAATGAGCACTTGAACGTCGTACTCAGTGAAGTGGCTGCTGAGTGTATATAACATTGCATTTATGATTTTTGATTTCCTCGCATACGAATGACTTTTGAGAGTACTAGACGAGATGAGATGGAGCCGTTTGGTGCATGACGTTGATGTATTTCCCATGCCGGAGTGATGGTTGACATTGACATTGAGGGGACACTGAGGCTGAGGGGGTGATATTAAAGTTGTAAATCTCTGTCTGTGTGAAATCTGGATAAACACAGGGCACGCTGCGGATTAACATTCAGCACAGCTTTCACTAAAACTCAACCTTTGTGCTGGCAAATGAATTATTGATGTGCTTTAGCCTGCTAGTTTTAAATGTTTTATCTGTTGTTTAACAATCCAGACGCATTTTTTTTTTTTAAAGGAGAAATTCTCTTCTACTCTTCTGTTTGATTTCATTTTGGTTTAATAATAGTTTATTTTATCCTGTTCAGTTCTATTCTATTCTATTTTAGTTTTCTACTGTATTTTTTAACTGTATGTCACACCCATAGAATAAAACAGAAAAGTATGAGCATCGTTCGAGTCAATCCGGGACTTGATGATGATGATGATGATGATGATGTATCAGTGCTGACTTCGATCGCAGTACGCTGATGAGATTCTTAGCTGCAGGAAAACCTTTAAAGGATGTATATGTTTTAAAGAAGACTGTACGTCGGTGCTCGGAGCCCACTGCAGATCGTTCCCATAAAAATTGAGCAAGTGGAACGACTGATCCTTGAACAATGACAGATACCTTGCTTCCAACAGACACACAATCATTCACGAACACCATATACATTACTGGAACTCGGCTGGGATTTATTCTGCCACATACTGTACAGTCCTGACCACACCCCAAGCCATTTCTACATGTTTGGGCCATTAAAGGAGTTCCTGGGAGGCCAGGGTTTCAGACATGAATCAAGCAGAGCGCACATGGCTCTAGCATACTAAGAAGACTTTCTTCCTTGATGGTATCCATGCTCTAGTGTTATACTGAGATAAATGCATTAGTGTAGCAGGGGATTATATAGAGACATAAATAGAGTTTGTGCACGCTCAAAAGTCCTGGTTTGACTTAAACAACCCTTGTATTTTTTTGGATTTTATTGTTTTCTATTCAAGTCTGTTGAGCTGTTTTCTTCTGTCTGTTTTATAAATAGAACATTCTGTTGTATTTTATTCTGGTCTATTCTATTTTACTCTATTCTGTTCTATTCTGTTCTATTCTATTGTGTTATTTTCTGTTTCTGTTCTGTTCTATCCTATTTTGACTCTCAGGTTTTGTAACGGTAAAGGAAAAGAAAGCAAAAGTGTAATGTGCAAAGTTTCCTTGCGGATTGCAAGAAGAGTGTTTTGTTTCACACTGAGATTTTGATCTCGGCTCGTAATTAGATTGGTTTAGGTTCAGACCCAGACCAGAGTCTCCCTATTGCATGTTACTGCTCGATTCTATTCCTTTCTATTCCACTCTCTTAGTAACCAGACACTCAGGACAAGTCTATTTTATTTACAGAGAAGGGAGAGAGCGAGAGAGAGAGAGAGCGAGAGAGAGAGAGAGAGATGGCTTTTGCAAATAAAATGTTCACTATTTATTCTGTTGCTTTTGTGTCATAAACCAGCCCTGCCTCTGTCGCCATTCGAAAATGAGCTGTGACCTCGTCGTTTTTTTATCAACATCACTAGAGTGATCCTGATCACACGAAAGTGGCTCAATAGTATTTAGATCTGGTGACTGGGAGGCCATGGGAGATGTTCAACTTCACTTTCATGTTCATCAAACTACTCTGTCACCAGTCTTGCTGTGTGTATTGGTGCATTAACATCCTGATACATGGCACCGCCTTCAGGATAGAATGTTTGAGCCATTGGGTGAACACGGTCCTCCAGAATGGTTCGGTAGTCCTTGGCAGTGACGTGCCCATCTCGCACCAGTATTGGGCCCTGGGGAATGCCGTGATATTGCAGCCCAAACCATCACTGATCCTGCTTCACTCTGGGCATGCAACAGCCTGGGTGGTACGCTTCTTTGGGGCGTCTCCACACCGTAACTCTCCCAGATGTGGGAAAGAAGGTGAAGGTGGACTCATCAGAGAACAATACATGTTTCACATTGTCCACAGCCCAAGATTTTTGCGGCTGGCACCATTGAAACCGACGTTTGGCATTGGCACGATTGGCTATAGCAGCCCGGCCATGTACAGATGTGCACAGATGTGCACCAACAATTTGTCCTCTTTTGAACTCTCATAATGCTGTGTGCATTGCAATATTTTAAGCTAAAATGTGCAATCAATGAAGATCGGCCACAAGGCTGGTAAAATTTAGCCATGAAACCTCCAACACTAAATTTTCCAGTGTTTCAGTTTCATTGTCCCACCCCTGTATATTGATAAAAAATATTTAATAACTAAGTTAATTAAGATTCTAGCTCTTTTGACCAATAGATTGTAGATTGTAGTTTGTAGTCTCAGAGTTGAGTCTTTAAATTAAATGCATTTAGTTCTTTAGTTGAATTACTCCTGAATTACACTATACTGTATAGATCAAAGTATTATCAAGACATCTTGGACAATGCTACGCTTTCAACTTTGTGGCAACAGTTTGGGGAAGACCCTTTTTCGTGCACAAAACAAGGACTATAAGGACATGGTGTGATGAGTCCGGTGTGGAAGAACTTGACAGGCCCTGACCTCAACCCCATCGAGCACCTTTGGGACAAACTGGAACAGAGATTGCGAGCCAGGTCTTCTCATCGAACATCAGTGCCTGACCTCATAAATGCTTTACGGAATGAATGGACACGAAGTCCCACAGAAACACTTCAGTATCCTGTTTACAGCCTTCCAAGAAGAGTTTTAAAAACGGAGACCGACTCCATATTGAAGTATATATACAGTAATGTCAATGCAGGTACAGTAGATAAATGCAAATAAGTAAAGATTTGATGTAATTCCAGACTTTGGATCCTGGATCCTGAGTATGGATGTTGTTGTTGTTGGTCTTTCGGCTGCTCCCGACAAGGGGTCGCCACAGCGGGCTATCCAGTCCGCACTACAACTTGGCACATTTTTTAACGCCGGATGCCCTTCCTGACGCAACCCTCCCATTGTATCCGGGCTTGGGACCGGCACTGTGTCCAGTGGCTGGGGTTTGGGCACTGGCTGGGATTCGAACCCGGGCCTTCCGCATGGCAGACGAAACACCTACCACTGAGCCACCATAATATACTGTATATCAAAGTAATGAATAAACTGATGGTCTGAGACGTCTAAAAACAAGTATTACAATTTCACATACTGTAGATACGGAAGGATCTTAAAGTCAATGAACCAAAAACATGAAAACTTGTATTATTTTTTTCCCCATGAACTGCTGTATGCTGGTCAATCTTGTGCCTTTCCTACGAAAACTGGATGCAAGATGGATGGGAATACACACCAAGCCGTCACATGGAAACATACAGTAGAGTATTACTACAGGTCATGGCACATTCCCAACCTGCAGTGATTCAAACTAGATTTTTTATCTTAATGTGACCCAGATCTGATTTGTACTGTATGGCTGTCTGCATGCAAAAATCTGGTGTCTTTAAGATCAGATATAAGTCACTTTCATTCGTGGTCCTAGATTGGATATGTATCTGATACAAGGTTATGCCAGATTGGAATTCATGTACATTTTTTCCTCTGAGCATGCACAGGTCGCTGGCTGCTTATACACTGTATATACACACTAACGCATAAAAATATACAATAATCTCCTTTCAACAGTTGATACTGAGATGTATCTGCTACTCGTTGTCTGTAAAGCTTCATAACGACTCTAATCTGCGGTGCTCTTTAATTGGTTAATTGGTGATTTCTGAGGCTGGTAACTTTAAATGAACTTCTCCTCTGCAGCAGAGGTAAGGCTTGCTCTTGCTTTCCTGGGAAGGTCTTCATGAGAGACAGTTTCATCATGGTGCTTGATGTTGTTACAAATGCACTTGACACAATACTGTTCTTACAAGAACTATTCCAGAACAGCTGACCTTCATGTCTTAAAATAACAACTGACTGTTGTTGTTATTACATAATTACCTAATTCCATCCATATGTGTTATTTCATAGTTTTGAAATATATATATACTATATATACAGTGTGGCCATTTATATGGATACACCTTAATAAAATGGGAATGGTTGGTGATATTATCTTCCTGTTTGTGGCACATTAGTATACTGTATGTGAGGGGGAAAACTTTTCAAGATGGGTGGTGACCATGGTGGCCATTTTGGATCCAACTTTTGTTGTTTTTTTTTCAATAGGAAGAGGGTCATGTGACATATCAAACGTATTGGTAATTTCACAAGAAAAACAATGGTGTGCTTGATTTTAACATAACTTTATTCTTTCTTGAGTTATTTACAAGTTTCTCTTTGTTTACAGCCATTGACATGTCGCAGAGGTCAACACGTGAGGAGCGGATAGAAATTGTGTTGATGTCTTGTGAACACAGTAATCGAGTCATTGCAGCAGATTTCAATGCAAGACTCCCTACGAGACCACCCATCTCCCATGCTACAGTTAACTAACAATAACTAATAATAATAATAATAAGTTAACAATACGTTAATAATAATTGATAATAAGTTACAATAACTCATGAAAGAATAATGTTACGTTAAAACCAAGCACGCCATTGTTTTTCTTGTGAAATTCCCAATGAGTTTGATGTGTCACGTGACCCTCTTCCTATTGAAAAAACAAAAGTTGGATCCAAAATGGCCGACTTCAAAATGGCCCCCCTCACATATACTAATGGGCCACAAACAGGAAGTTAATATCACCAACCATTGCCATTTTATTAAGGTGTATCCATATAAATGAGTCACCCTGTATATATATATACTGTATACACACAGATTTGCCAAAAACAAATGTAAACACACTTCAGGAAAAAACATTGTATGATGTATACTATATTAGTATGATATTAATAATATCACCATATACATTACATTTAGTATTAAAATATTATAGCTAACCATAATATATATAGTTTTTCTTTTCCTTCAGTGTAAATCCATTTAAATATATAAAAAAACAACAACAATGATGACATGAGCAAAGACACATCAAAGTGAGTGTGTGTGGCCTTCGAGGTCAGGTGCATCTACATCAGTTACATAAAAGTCAATTGTAATTATGAATGTGAACCGTCATCACATGCCATTCCGATCTGACCAAAAAAATAATAATAATGTGGCTTGTAACGGGAACGCAGCCTTACTGTAGATTCACCAGGAAGTGGGAGGAAACTGGATGACCCAGAGGAAACCCATAATGGGAGAGCATGCACAGAAGCACCAGAGCGACAGCAACTTGAGCTCAGGATCTACCCGGGGAGTCAGGAGCGCTGAGATCACAACCAAACCTCATGTGCACTACTAGGACAGATTTGTCGAATTACATTTCTCAAGAAGAGATTTGTGTTTATTGTAAAAGACAATCTGGAAGAGAGGGGAGGGAAGTAATGAAGTCCGTAGCAGGTGTTCGTACCGCGCGTTACCTCGTGAATTACAGTAAGTGTGCATTTCAAATTAATAAAGCAGCTAAAAGTGAACGAGAATCAAATTTAATGGGATACAATCAGTATCAATTGAAATTGCGCTCGCACACTCAGACATTCGGCTCCTTTTAAAGGTGTAGAGTTATGAAATACATTTTCTCGGTTGCAAAGATAGCGCGAGGCTGTTGTGATGAAAAACGGCAATATTAAGATCAGTTGGTCTCATCACAGTAGGAGGTTGCTTTATTCATACACTGCCATGTCAGTGCAAAAAAAGTCTTTCTCTTTCACTCTCCCAGTCCATGATCTCTCTCTCTCTATCTCTCTGTGCTGTTCTGTCTCTTCCTCTCTCTCTCTCTCTCTCTCTCCCTCTTTTCTTTCTCGCCCCCTCCCTTGTGGTTGCCATGACAACAGCAGCACTGCGCCATTCATGGACTATAGCGACGAAGACATGATCTCTCTCTCTCTCGGTCTCTGTCTCCGTCTCTGCCTCTCCTCCCTCACTGCCGCTCCTTCTGCTGCGCGGTTCCACTCTAGAGTACACCTTCGTCTCCTGTTTCCTCCTCTTTTCATGTTCCCCAAACCACATCCCAGCTTGTGAGGACGGCGGACACTCTCGGGGCTGTCTCAGGGAGCTCCAGAAGGAGAAGAAGGAGAAGAAGAGTTATGGAGTAAGAGTTGAAGTTGTGATGTCCAAACCTGTCTGGTTGTCTTCGAGCTTGATACTGTACCTACGGATGATGCTTCTTCTTCCTCTGCACTGACACCTCCGCTGCTCCTCCTCCTCCTCCTCCTCCTTCTTCTTCTTCTCTGCCGCTTTTCTCCTCCTCCTCCATCCCTCCGTTTTGCGGGTTGTTTTGACAGAACAGGCTCAGTTGGTTGTTGGAACTGTAATCCGCTGCACAGGCCTGCAGTGTGTGTGTGTGTGTGTGTGAGTGTGTTTGTGTTTGTGTGTGTGTGTGTGTGGGCACGCGGAGAGGCGTTGTGGATGAGCTGGCCATCGCTGAGACGGCTGCAGGGGCTGTGTGTGTCTCTGGACGGAGAATGCGGGATCTGGTATGAGCATGGTAAGCCACCCAACCCCACCCTCTGTATTATTTTTTGTTTTTTGCTTTTCTTCTTCTTCTTCTTCTTCTTATTATTATTATTTTAATTGTTTTATTCGTTACGCTTCTGTTGCTGCTACAGAATGCCGCTGTGATGAGTTTGGGCATCATGTCATATGGAGGATCGTAGTCTGACACATGGATATACAGGTTTATGTAATAGTACATTTGCTAAACTGATAAAGTGCGGAGCGTTCTACAGGCTTATCCGACTGATTCTGTTGTCGCGGGTGAAAATCGCAGCTGATATCGCCGGTCTCAGGACACGGTGCGACTTGCTCGGCGATACGATTTTTGCCGCTGCTGACGACAAAGTTCTGGCGGTGTGAGAAAATTCCTGTTATTTTCTCCGAATGTGAGCGATTCCATGATGCTCGTTTAAAAATCCACCAATAGGAGGACGGCATTCGTTTACGCAAAAATATAAATACGGTGCCGATAAACAAAACAGGGTGAAAAACACAAACAAAAAAAACCCATTAGATTATTTGATAACTTCAAGCTCTTGTTCAAAACTGTTTTTGTTTACGCAGTCTACACGAGCAGACGTAAACAAAAGACTCTTGTTTGTTTTTTTTTTTTTCAATAACAGGTTTATCGTATAATAAGACAACGGCTGTACATGTTACGACGCGGTCTGTTTACGTCTTGAAACGTTCCAGCTGAAAAGCGGCTGTAGCGCAGACTAGCTTTAATTCGAGCTTAAGTGATGGGTTGGAACTTACACGATGCAAACTGAAGCACCTGTGGGAGGCTGAGTGTGTGGCAGCGCCGCGATCGGCTCAAACCTAATGTGAGCTTTTGTTCAATCGGCTCTAGATGAATCAGGATTGAGTGTGGGTGAGTGATGTGTTTTTGCCGTTTGAGTGTTCGTGAGAAAGTGTGTGTGTGTGTGTGGATGCTTTGCCCTGTGTGCTCTGCTGTGTGTGGGCTGAGCAATGATGCACGGAACTCTATGTAGATGGAATGTGGAATCTGTACTATTAATATACTCCGACCGCCGGCTCTACAGGTGTGGGAAAAACAAAATGTACTGGATTATTTATAGAGCGTTACTGAGTGAGGACGAGATACCAGTCTGCATCCTTCTCTACTCTACGCTGAGTAAAGGAACGGACGCCGACTATGATTAATGGTGCGTTTATTTACATAAGTTCAATCAGCGAATGCTTTTATCTAAAACGAGTCACCGGGAGAGAGAGAGCTCGATCCCAGAATGCATTTAAGGGGATCAGGGTTAAGGCATTTATTAGTCGCCGTCATGGGATTAACTAATAGCATCCTGGTCAATCGAACCTTAACCACTCTGCTGATAGCGGTGTCGCAACCAGGAAGTGGTTTCATAAGGGTGAGGGTACATAATAAATAGTCTCCGTGTGATTTTTATACCTAAGCATATGAATTTAATCTTTCCTATAGGGAATAATGTAAATGCAGATAATCTTTTCCAACCATCCAAAAATATTACCAGTATTACTCATTTCTAACACTATAATCATATTTTTACATATAAAAGCAATCAAAACATTTAGAAAAGACATGTACTGTAAATCAAGTGAAATATGAAATAAATAGACACTTAACCTTAATTAATTAATGATTCCTCTTGTTTTATTCTTGCTACCATCCTTGATGATGTTTTTGGACCCCATGGTGCTACAGTATGTCTTCACTAAATCTAAAGCAAAAAAATGTTTTGAAAGGCTCTTGAACGTACGGTCAAGTACGGTCGCTCATATACCAAAAATGCTTCGTATTCCAAGGCAAATTTCTGTGATCAAAATGTCAGTTCTTGAGACGCAAATTCGTGAAGTGGTTCGACTGTTTGCTGGTTTAATATATAACGCCACAATCACCAATAACATTGCCGTACAAATATAAAGTCACTTCTGACTGTATCATTAGTCACATCGATATCCCTGAACTTCAGAATCCTGATAGGTTACAGCCAATCGATTGGGATTACACAAGCTATTTGGACTCATCAGCATGACGACTTTTGTGAGCGTCACTAGAACACAGCTGCTACATCCTTCTATCTTGGACGAGATGTTCCTGCAACTTTGTTGGTGTGGAATTTAATCGCACATTCATAAGCATGCTTAAAAAATTTTGAATTTTGGAATGAAGTAAAATTTTTTTTACGTTTTATTGTGATGTGCGCGGAATGAAGGTGTGAGATCTAAGTAGATTTAATTTCCACACACATATTCACGTAATAAAAATTTGTACTGCGGCATCAGTTGAATTCTAAGATGAACTAATAAATTGTTTTTTATACAGTATAAGGACTATGTATAGATATAAGGATGTTTTCTATTTTAATTTCAAACTTGCATATCTTCTCTTCCCGCGAGTTGATTGTGATGAGATATACCTACAGTATATGTTACGTCAAGCTTGGCCCAATACGCCTGTGAAAATTCATAAAGATTCGTTCTGTAGTTTTTACGTGGTTTGAGCACAAACATACGGACAAAAAGACAGACAAAAATTCCAAAAACCATCTTGATGTGTTCTATTAGTTATCTTATGTCCCCCCCAAATAATTTTTTCGTAAATATCTTCAATATACAGACTCGCCAACTTTACAGTTGTATTATATGTTTTCTGTATATAGATAACTTTGTTTTGCACAGCAATTATAATGCACTATAATGAACCTCATAAGATCTGCAGTATATATTTAATGAGCTGTGCTTTATGAGTATCCAAGATTAACTTGAATCTGGGGGTTTGAATGTGAATTCCACCCTCTGATTAATAATTAGGGTCATGTCATTTATAGAGCTTATTATAGGGATTTATTCTTTTTTTTTTTTTTTTTTAATGCTGTGAAAATAAGTGATACCCTTTAAAATTTATTCTGGCAAAAAATATCTTTAGCACCTAGTTTGCTCCAGATCTGTAAAACACTGAAACATGAGACTCAACAATTATTCACTGACATAAAAGCTCTGATTAGTGCATGTATTTAAGACAATAGGCAAAAAAGCCTAAGGAATAAATAGCAACAATTATGGTCAACATTTAACAAAGTGAACTCGCTCATAGAAAAATGTAAGGAAGGCAAGCAGCAGCAGGTCTAGTCGCTCTCCTGTGGACTAATTCGGGATGACTTTAATTATGACATAACCTCGAACAGCATTAGAGAGGCTATCACACTCGACTAAGTGATGATGATCGATGCGTTAGACTAATATCTAATATGGGTTTTGTTTCCTAATAGATGGCTGAAAATCAGAAAAGCACTAGATTATTTTGAGAGGTCATAGAGGTGTCTTTCTTTGTCAGCTGTGTTTGTGTTTCATAAAGGACGATCGCTAGGATCAATGATCGGGGTCACCAGCTTATAAGGAAAAAACATCCCTAATCTCAAAAACAACAAAAAATGACCGGACACAAGGCCATTCATTGTTTGGCAAGAAGGTCCCCGTGGTGCTCACGTATCTCTGATGAATGAGCATTATCTGCTCCACAACCTCATTTCCTTATTCTAATCTTTACTGTTGAAATGGATCTGTACGTCTTTTTGCCTATACTTTGCCTTTGCTTGCAATTTATTATTATTATTATTATTATTATTATTATTATTATTTTATTATGATTGGTATCTACAAAGCAATATCTTTGGGATCCATAAAGTATTACTTCATTTACAATATGCACAATACTTCTTCTTGTTATTATTATTATTATTTTTAGGAGTAGTATTATTTCCTGTTCTGTTTTGTTGTTTCCTCCTCAAACATGGAGCAGTGTGATACCTGCCCTAATGGACCACTGTTGCATTCATTGCAGTTCCATGTTTGGCCACTAGGTAACATGAAGCTACAGAATATGGAGCTTTGTTTGTCCATATTCTGTAGCTTCATGTTACCTAGTGGCCAAACATGGAACTGCAATGTTTAACAAATTTAACATATTTTTAAATGACGGCTAGTACTCCTGCTTGTACAAAATGACATACTACTTTCAAGAAATGTCTTCACTGAAATCGATCAAGCTGTACGACTTCTGTAACGCCCCTTTCCCATTTTCCTGACACGTTCATGAGAGCGTGTTGTATCCCAATCTGAAATTCTTGATGCGTCATCACCTATGAACTGCCAATGCATTAGCAACAATACGGTATGACGCACTTAAGATCATAATGCAATTACACTACCTACTGTACCTCCACTAGGAAACTCTCAAGCTGTCTACGAAATTACACAATTGTCTACAATTTCCTTGCAAAGTATCTAAGACATCTCACGAATGCTATGAAATGAACTACTGTTTTTGACTGCTATACTGCTACTACTTCACCATAAGCAGTGTACTATTTGACAACATACTATTTAGTAGTTTACTCACACACTCCATTAGTGACAGCTCCTGACATCAACACTAAACCAAGAATTCAGCATATTTTGGACTCTATGATCCATTATAAACAGACATGAACCACCTACGAAGATTATGAATCACCTTCCAATCACTACAATGGAATACTAATAACTACCACACTGTTATGATATTGTTTTAAATCAGTGACTACATGGTTATGGATAGTAGTTTACATTTTTTTCAGAACCCTGACAAGTCAGACAGTGGTGGCTCAAACGATTAAGGCTGTAGATTACCGGGTTTCTGATCAGAAGGTCGGGGGTTCGAGTCCCAGCACTAGCAGGTTGCCGCAATTGAACCCTTGAGCATGACCCTTAACCCTGTCTGTCCCAGGGGTGATGTATCCCGGTTGCCCCTTTGCTCTGACCTCAGCTTCCTAGCAGGGATATGCAAAAAAAAAAAAATAATAATAATAATTTCAGCGTGCTGTAAGGTACATGCGACAAATCTTAAAATCTCCCTTTGATTTCTTATGATCTCATAATTATAGTGTTTCAGGATCGGATCCAGTATTATGGAACAGTGGCGTAATCCGTCTGCCTGAACGAAAACCGTTCCCATGACCTGTCTATCATAAATAAAATCAACACCCGTACCATACAAAAGCACCATATGATGATATAACACGATTATATAACGTCAGTGATGATAAATCCATAAAGCACTCTGGGGAAATGTAGAGAGATGTTCTGCCATCTGTGCGCACTTCATAAATTGTGTATCATTAAAGCCGGTTACAATCCAGTCCACAGTCGTGCAGAAGAACAAGTTGTGTAGCTGTTGTTTGTTTGATGACATGAATATCATCTCGTAAGAGACCTTGGTGCAAGGATTAATTTTTATCGCGTTTTGTTACCGCTCTGACCTTCTGTCCTGTGAGAAATAACTCATAAGCCGGCGTGACTGTGCAGCACCTCTGCTCAGCCGCGCTTCCACAAAGCACGAAAGGTTAGAACAATGTTCCATTTATGAGCTGGGACTGAAGAGCTGACTATAATACAAAATATATATAGTTCAATCTTTTCCTCTGTTCTTCACTATCATCTAACTGATGAATTGGCTCACTTGGAACAGCAATAATTCAATATAATCTCAATATAGTCTAAAAAAAAAAAAAAAAAAAAAAAAAGATACTGCTTTCAATATTTAGTGTTTTTTTTTTATGCTCACACCGTTATAAATTAAACTCCCAGGTTTAGTGTAGCATGCACAGCAAAACTATGTTCATGTTAAATTCTTGTATCTGATTGCTTAGTAGGTGTTAATTAATTTCCCATGATCAGCAGCTCTGACGGTTCCGCTGCAAGGCAAAGAAAAGGGTTTTAGTAACGAGCTTGTCCTAATATGTTCGCACACACAGAGGGTTTTAGGAAACAAACAAACAAAACGTGGTGACAACAGTGAACAGACAAACCTGTACGGGTTCGACTGGCTTTTATAGAGACACACAGGGGAGAGACACAGGTGCACATCATTTTAGTGATGGGGGAGACATACCACGTTCACACACTAGGGGGCGACAAGGTGCGGCTCAGTAGTCCGGAGATCTTATTTCAATGCAATTTAGCTCCAATAGCATGTTGGTTGAGGCTTAATTAAAAAAAAAACACACACACGAGGCAGCAGTGTTAGTGTTGGAGAATCCATCCATGCCACATCAGCCTGAGCCTCCAGTGATGTCTCCAATTAAATGTCCTGACCTTAATCCTGCAATGGAACTCTTTAGTTTAATGATGCAGAAAGGAATGATTTAAAAGGCTAGAAGCCACTGACAGCATGTGGTGGTGGGGACAAGAAAACTAAAGCAAGATTTCTGCTCTTGGTAGCATACAGTATGATAATCGAGGTTTCAGGAGCAAACCCACTAGTTTTTGCATGCTCGCAAGTGGTTTTACTGTATGTAGACTGCGTCGTGCTAGCTTTAATAAATGTAAAGAATGGACTCGGTACAGTACCTTACCTTGGCCTTTGTTCTAAAATTAGCTTTTTCATTCATTCATTCATCTTCTATACCGCTTAATCCTGTGTTCAGGGTCGCGGGGGACCTGGAGCCTATCCCAGGAGACTTCGGGCACTAGGCGGGGTACACCCTGGACAGGGTGCCAATCCATCGCAGGGCACACACACACACACACACATTCACCCATCCATTCACACACTACGGGCAATTTGGGAACGCCAATTAGCCTAACCTGCATATCTTTGGACTGTGGGAGGAAACCGGAGTACCCGGAGGAAACCCACCAAGCACGGGGAGAACATGCAAACTCCATGCACACAGAGACGGGAATCGAGCCTGGCCGGGGAATCGAACTCAGACCCTGGAGGTGCAAGGCGACAGTGCTAACCACTACACCACCGTGCCGCCAATTAGCTTTTTTTTTGTTCAATATTCACAAGTGCATGTCCAGTCTGCAGTCTTGTTTATGCTCCCATGATGCTATGCGTGGCAGCAAGCTTGGCATACCTCTACTGAAAGATATTTGCTTTAATTAATTGACTTATTCAAGTTCAACCTCATCTACTGTAGATCATGTTGACGTCAAGCAACGTGACCTGAAAAACAGAAAATGTTTTCTTTAATGTTTTATATAAAAAAAAATGTAAGTAAAAAATAACTGCACAAAAATATGAATATAATTGCTGGAACCTATCTCACAAGGTGGGGTACACCCTGGAAGGTGTGCACAGACCCCCAAACACCCACTTATTGACTACAGCTAACTTTGGATTGCAGAAAGGAACCCGAAGGACCCCATCAAGCAGAGGAACAACTTGAAAACCCTTGAGGTGCGAGACAACGGCTCTAACCACTGAGCCACCACTTTGTACATCTTGATTTGGCAGTTTTATTCCAGTCGTTCTTGCAGAATTGCTCCAGTTTTATCAAATCATGAGGCGATCTCCTATGCACAGCCCTTCTCAAGTCATTCCACAGACTGCCATACTAAAATATTAATATACTTCTACTGTGAAGCCATTAGTTTCTTGACTTTGGTGCTTTGCGGTCATTTGTCACGCTGGAAGGTGGAATATTTCCTCATCTTCAGCTGCAATTTGTGTGCCAAAATAAATTGGTATTTGGAGCCTTTTGTGAGTTTCTCTATCCTAACCGGTCCGTGCTGAAGAGAAGCAGTTCCATAGCATGATGCCGCCACCACCATGCTTAACCATGGCCGTGATGTTCTTTTGGTGATAAGCTTCCTTTTTTCCATCCTATTTAATTTCTTAGATTCATGACGAACACTATACTGTACAGTACATTGTTGTACTTGTACATTGAACAGTACTTGTCAGATATTTTTGCAACTTCTTTTATGTTGTTTTATGTCTCTTGCCTGCTCATATGATGAGCTTTCTTTTTGTCCTTTAGTCACTTTTTGGGGACGTCCTGTTTCTGGTAATCCTGCTGTGGTGTCTATTTCCTCTACTTCTCGAAAGATGGCCTTCAGTGTTCCATGGGACATTTAATAGCTTGAAAAATTCTTTGTTCCCATATTCTGATCAATAATTTTGGACAATGAGACACAAACGATCCTTATTTCTTGTTCGTCTCAACCACTTCTTGATGCCAGGTGTGTCATAATGACTTTTGAACGCGAGTTTGAATATGTCTGAGTAATTCGAAACAGATTCACGTGCAGCAAGGGCAACCAGATTGTTACGAGGGGTGTTCAAGTCAAACCGGGACTACTTTTATTTCTCTATATAATCCACTTCTATACTAATGTACTTATATCCCAGTGTTTCACTAGAGCTTGGACACCATCAAGGTAGAAAGTTTTCTCAGTACGCCTGAGCCATTTTCAGCCTACGACCATGGTATTACTGTGCTCAATTGGCCTGCCAACTCTCCTGACCTGAACCCCATAGAGAATCTGTGGGATATTGTGAAGAGAAAGTTGAGAGACACAAGACACAAGAATCTGCAAAAGGATTCCCGACCAAGTATTGAGTGCAGAACTGAACATAATTATTTGAAGGTTGACTTTTTTTGTATTAAAAACACTTTTCTTTTATTGGTTGGATGAAATATGCTAATTTTTTGAGATAGGGATTTTGGGTTTTCATGAGCTGTATGCCACAATCATCAATATTAAAACAATAAAAGGCTTGAACTACTTCAGTTTGTGTGTAATGAATCTAAAATATATGAAAGTCTAATGTTTATCAGTACATTACAGAAAATAATGAACTTCATCACAATATGCTAATTTTTTGAGAAGGACCTGTATAATGTTAGTGAAGATGCCAGTGGAAGTCGCTCTGGATATGGGCACGTTGCCTGTTGTATAAGGTGTTTCTTTCGTTAGCTAACGATTTGTCAGATTGCCCTGCTGATACTCCTGCATTATTGACTTTTATGATTACGGCACCTTACATGTTTCAGACGGTGCTTCTTGTCATGTTTCTGAATGAATGTTTGTTATTGTAAAGAATAATGGATGGAGCAAAGCAAAGAGACAGCGCCAATCAAACTTCCTGAAGGAACGGCTTAAAGGGGATTGCGAAGGACTTAAGCCCGAGGGAGGGAGAGAGCGAGTGAATGCAAGAGAGAGAGAGAGAGAGAGAGAGAGATCTGCAGTGTGCTATTAATAGTCTTGATAATGACTTGCTTACAAAACAGAGCAGTGGGATTACCAGTGTGTTACTTCTATCTCTTCTGCTAATACCAGTGGTATTGAGGCTTTGTGTTTATGTGTGTGTGTGTGTGTGCATGTGTGGGTCGGTTGTATGCTCGTTTCTAGTAGTACGAGAGATGCACTTTAGCCACTACTTTGGCTCTTCCGTGACGGAAAGAAAAATCTGTGATTCCGAGCTTGTGTGTGCTTTTACAGTAGTTTGTTATTCGCTACACATGATTCTGTTCATTGCGTTCTATAGTGTGGCACCATCTTGTATGAGAAGAGCAATAATTAGAAGGTCCATCTCTTGGTATCATGAACAGTTGCACATCCTTATGGAAATCTCGCTCCTGCATGAGGGAAGGTGGCAGGAAAAAGAAATAAGTCGAATCCTTTTTTCTGAATAGCATGGAGAGAACCTCCCAGTAATTACCATCAGGCTCATGTCTCAGGCGGAGCAGCTTACTTTCTCAACAAGATAGAATGTAACATTAATGATCGGGCTATTTATGATTCTCAAATTTCTCCAGCCGCAATGATGTTCTGTAAGAAATTCGAGACCATAAGGGCTAAAATTTTGCAGCAGGCTGCCAGCAATCCATTATGGTCTCCTCCATCCTCTAATGATGATAACCCAGGAGGTGCCATTATCTAAGAACATCTTGATGAGTGTAGTCCTGCTGGATATAATGAGCTCTGTACCCTGAACCACCGGTTCTCAGGAGTTTGTGAAGCATAGCTAGCAGGTGTTGATTTTTTTTATGTTTTGTTACAGTCGTGGAAAATACAGCCAAGCCTTATTAAAATGCATTTATTACCCAATTGTTATAGCGACTAATATGTTTAATTGGCCAATTAATGTGAATAGGTTTGCTCAAAACAAGTAGGGCTTTAAATAATGTTAAACTTAAATCTGTGAAAAAATGTAAAGGCTCTACTGCTTCGAAAATATATATGCGTGCAATGATTTATAGTAAATAGTGAGCATAATATTTAAATAGTCTCATTATGTTCTGCATTAAAATCTCTACTGATGGGTTTGAAATTTTTAAAGGGATCCAACAATTCAGAATTCCTGTTCTAGAACAACAACCTACTGTACAGTATGTCGTTTGTTCACATTGATTGGGGAACTCTTACACTCAGCCCTTTCATTCTCTCTGGGGTACATCCACAAGTTTGTTTTTTTCCCTTCTTAGCCAAGACAAGCCTGAAGAAATCACAATTTGAACTTTTGATCTCTGCAGCTACTCTTCAATTTTCACTTAAAATTTTGGACATTCATTCATTCATTCATTCATCTTCTATACCGCTTAATCCTGTGTTCAGGGTCGCGGGGGACCTGGAGCCTATCCCAGGAGACTTCGGGCACTAGGCGGGGTACACCCTGGACAGGGTGCCAATCCATCGCAGGGCACACACACATACACACACTCACACACCCAATCACACACTACGGGCAATTTAGGAACGCCAATTAGCCTAATCTGCATGTCTTTGGACTGTGGGAGGAAACCGGAGAACCCGGAGGAAACCCACCAAGCACGGGGAAAACATGCAAACTCCATGCACACAGAGACGGGAATCGAGCCTGGCCGGGGAATCGAACCCAGACCCTGGAGGTGCAAGGCGACAGTGCTAACCACTACACCACCGCGCCGCCTAAATTTTGGACAATCATTTTTAATTATTTCATCAGAGTGGTTAAAGCAGAAAATCAGAAAATTCTGGTTAAAGTGGTAAATTATCTACTTCTTGCCCTACTTGTTGGTGAGTCTAATCAGAAAAAATGTTTGCTTCCATTTTCTAGGGAGCATAATGATTGGACTTTGGAGCCATGGAAGAAAAGTCATGTGGTCTGACGAGTACAGATTAACCCTACACCAGAGCAATGCATTAAATAATTCTTTTGATTGTGTAAAGCTGTTTTGAGACAATGTCAATTGTTAAAAGCGCTATACAAATAAAACTGAATTGAATTGAATGCATCACTACCATAGTGAACATAGTGTCCAGTATACAGGCCTCTGGAGGCAGTGTGATCTGGGGTTTCTTCAGTCGGTCAGGTCTAGACTCAGCCACGTTACAGTATGTGGCAATACAATGAAGTCAGCTGATGACCTGAATGTTATCATGTTTTCCGTCACTGATGGTAAGGCCATATTCCAGGACTCAAAACGAGAGTGAGAGAATGCTTCTGGGAGCACGAGGAATCATTTTAACCCATGAACTGGTCACCACAAATTGTGTAATCAAAGCTAAAGCTGGTCAAACATACAGTGGCTTGCAAAAGTATTCGGCCCCCTTGAACTTTTCCACATTTTGTCACATTACAGCCACAAACATGAATCAATTTTATTGGAATTCCACGTGAAAGACCAATACAAAGTGGTGTACACGTGAGAAGTGGAACGAAAATCATACATGATTCCAAACATTTTTTTACAAATAAATAACTGCAAAGTGGGGTGTGCGTAATTATTCAGCCCCCTGAGTCAATACTTTGTAGAACCACCTTTTGCTGCAGTTACAGCTGCCAGTCTTTTAGGGTATGTCTCTACCAGCTTTGCACATCTAGAGACTGAAATCCTCGTCCATTCTTCTTTGCAAAACAGCTCCAGCTCAGTCAGATTAGATGGACAGCGTTTGTGAACAGCAGTTTTCAGATCTTGCCACAGATTCTCGATTGGATTTAGATCTGGACTTTGACTGGGCCATTCTAACACATGGATATGTTTTGTTTTAAACCATTCCATTGTTGCCCTGGCTTTATGTTTAGGGTCGTTGTCCTGCTGGAAGGTGAACCTCCGCCCCAGTCTCAAGTCTTTTGCAGACTCCAAGAGGTTTTCTTCCAAGATTGCCCTGTATTTGGCTCCATCCATCTTCCCATCAACTCTGACCAGCTTCCCTGTCCCTGCTGAAGAGAAGCACCCCCAGAGCATGATGCTGCCACCATCATATTTGACAGTAGGGATGGTGTGTTCAGAGTGATGTGCACTGTTAGTTTTCCGCCACACATAGCGTTTTGCATTTTGGCCAAAAAGTTCCATTTTGGTCTCATCTGACCAGAGCACCTTCTTCCACATGTTTGCTGTGCAAACGGGACTTCTTGTGGTTTTCTGTTAACAATGGCTTTCTTCTTGCCACTCTTCCATAAAGGCCAACTTTGTGCAGTGCACGACTAATAGTTGTCCTATGGACAGATTCCCCCACCTGAGCTGTAGATCTCTGCAGCTCGTCCAGAGTCACCATGGGCCTCTTGGCTGCATTTCTGATCAGCGCTCTCCTTGTTCGGCCTGTGAGTTTAGGTGGACGGCCTTGTCTTGGTAGGTTTACAGTTGTGCCATACGCCTTCCATTTCTGAATGATCGCTTGAACAGTGGCTCCATGGGATGTTCAAGGCTTTGGAAATCTTTTTGTAGCCTAAGCCTGCTTTAACTTTCTCAATAACTTTATCCCTGACCTGTCTGGTGTGTTCTTTGGACTTCATGGTGTTGTTGCTCCCAATATTCTCTTAGACAACCTCTGAGGCCATAACAAAGCAGCTGTATTTGTACTGACATTAGATTACACACAGGTGCACTCTATTTAGTCATTAGCACTCATCAGGCAATGTCTATGGGCAACTGACTGCACTCAGACCAAAGGGGGCTGAATAATTACGCACACCCCACTTTTCAGTTATTTATTTGTAAAAAATGTTTGGAATCATGTATGATTTTCGTTCCACTTCTCACGTGTACACCACTTTGTATTGGTCTTTCACGTGGAATTCCAATAAAATTGATTCATGTTTGTGGCTGTTATGTGACAAAATGTGGAAAAGTTCAAGGGGCCGAATACTTTTGCAAGCCACTGTATATTAATGTGTATTAATGTGAGCAGAATCATATAACCTCTTCAGCTTAGATGATACATGGCTGCCCAATCCGTCCCAAAACAACAACAACAACAACAACAACACAGAAATATTAATCAGTTCAAGTGTAATACAATCAAAATGACATTTTGGTATTAGTGAAGACAGGCCAGCAGTGTTAAATAAAAGCTTCCTACTACTATATGTTGGATGTTGAAAAATAGTATCAGCAATACAGTACAGAAGTTATTGGTATGGATGTCCTTGGGAACTCTATCGTTCAATAATGTGCATTAATGGCATTTAGCAGATGCCCCTTTTCTAGATCGATTTAAGTTCTTTTAGGCTACGTCTTAGCCTTAGTCTAAGTCTGGTTTTTCTTCCTTCTTCTGGCCCTCAACAAATACATCCGACTAATTGCTTCTCATCCTCCAGAGCAAAATCCTAAGCATACAGTATGCTTGCTGAACTCGCATCCACTGTTTGACTCGGAACAAACCCTTGACGTATTCGAACCCAGATGATGCTATCGATGTGCGCACACATGCCGCAGACACGCTCACGTTAGTCACTCGTTTTTAATTATGAAGGTGAACCGTTATATGACATCCGATCTGACGACAAATCGGAAGTGAGCAACATGTAACTCTAATGTGCCTATACTATACTGTATATCTCCATACACATATGAGCAGTTGACGGTTAAGAGCCTTGGTGGTGCTAATCATCTGTTCATTAAGTGCTTTCAGATACTTAATTAAAAGAGTATACGGTATATAAGTAAACAATGATGATGATTATTATAATTGTTATTGTTTGTTGTTCTTTCCTATTAGCCAGATAATGTTGTGTAATTTTGTATAGTCACTCCTATTATCAGTTCTGGCAAGTTTTAATTATTAAACCAAAAAGGCTCAGTCAAATTGAGATCATTTTTTTCTGCTTTTAATTATAAATAATAATAAAAATTAATATCCTTCAACATGGCAGTCATCTCTGCCGACTTAAACCCTGGATCAGGACATTAGTGCGCGGCTAATAAAGTCTACAAAGTCTGGCCATTTATATCCACTGAGTCAGACTCGAAGTCACTAAGATGGATGTTATTTTAATGCTCAATTATCCTGTTATTCCCTCCTGCTACCACACAGCACATCTACTCCATTCTGCCCCAATAAGACATTCTCTACTTCCGATATTATTGCAGTCATTACAGCTAGAGGTTGGTCTGGTTTACACTAATGCCAGCAAAGTGCCACATGCCACATTAGCTGCAGAAATGATGCCCAGACGTCTGTACTAACATGATTTCAATGCAGAAGCTTTTATTTAATGTTATTCTCAAATGAGCTCTAAACTAAGAATATAAAGGTAAAAGCTCTTAGCTGGTCTTGGGACTTTAAAGGTTCATTCGTCATAATTAGCACATAGACATAATAAATCCCACCCGAGTTCCTGTAACTCGCAAGTGGTGTTCGTGAATGATCGCACTGACAGATGCATCTCTTCTGCAACTCCTTAGATGTTCCAGGATCAGGCCTTTCACTCGCTGAATGTTCACGGGAACGACTCCAGCGGGCTCCTCGGCCATGATCGTCATTCACGGACATACCGCGTTCTTTTAAGCGTTTGCACCGATCGCATGTTTTACTGCAGCTAAGTCTCATCGGCGTACTGTGCTTGTTCTATACCTTCATTCATGAGAAAGATGCAGATGATAAAACGGTGTAGTATTTGTTGAAAGATCACATTACCTGACAAATAGATCAATACCTACTGTTGTTGATAGGATCCCATTACGCAATCCATCCCACTACTCCACTCCATCTCATTAGCGGATTTGACATCTGTGGTCTTCTTTGATTGCTAAGACAACATTCCCACAAGATGTTCGAACAGTAAATAGCCTGACTGTAGGCTACTTTACAGTATATCACGGGAAGCAGTGCTTGCTTTCACAAGCCGAGCTTGAAGACAAGCGTCAACAGATGGCTACATCACTGCTCCCGCCTCAGCAGTTCTCCGTTTATCTTTAGTTGTCTCTTGTCAAACTATGACATATCATTACATTCCACTTGTGTTTTTCTATATTGGACACCAACCACGACTCTTTGTGTTAAAAGATGTGAAACAATAAGGGGCGCTTTCCAATCACACTCTAAACTCTGATTTCTCTCGGACACGATAATCACGTGCCATGTGCTCCATCTTTTAGACTGTGAGTTGAGTACTGTAGATGTTTGATTTGTTGTCAGAGACGAGAGCGTATCCCTTGTCGAATTCACTCGACTACCTTGAGAAGCTCTTACATTTCACAAGCAAACTTGAAGTTTTTTTTTTTTTTAAGAACTGTTCGATTGAGTCTCCGTAACCATAGCGATGGTGAGGTTGCCATGCAAGCACACCACACAGCACGTCCCCATCATTTTTTCATCCATTCCAGTATGTGTATGAGAATGCATAACAAATTGTAGCTTATACTGGACAATCCTGTATTTTAAGGCGACTCTAAACCTGGTCTTAGTATTTTTACCTTTTTTTTTTTTTTTTTTTTGCCAATAAAATTAGGCTCATCAAGAATCTGATCAAGAGTGTTTAGGTTGTTGCAGACGAAGCTTGTATTACTTGCATTCTATCAAGGTCATCATCATCACTCACTCACTCATCATCTACAGTACATCGCTTGATCCTGGATTCAGGGTCGCTGGGGGCCTGAAGCCTATTCCAGGAGACTTAGGGCATGAGGCAGGGTACACCCAGGACAGGGTACAAATCCATCGCAGGGCACACACACTCACACACTCACACACTATGGGCAATTTGGACGTTTCTGGACTGTGGGAGGAAACCAAAGCTTGATGGGATTGAAAGCCACCAAGCACGACGAGGACATGCGAACACCATGCACACAGAGGCGGGACTCGAACCTGGCCCGGAATCAAACCCGGAACCCTAGAGGTGCTAAGCGACAGTGCTAACTATTAAGCCACCAATACAAACAAGAATCCATGAGATACAGTACAGTATTACTGTTTTAATAACTGATAATTACTGAACCTACAGTATTGAATTGATTGTTTGATGGTCAGTTTTTCACTACATTCAGGATCGAGTCATGCTTTTTAAATGATTGACACAATTTTGCAAACATTAAATGCCGTAAAATTAACTTCTGTGTTATATATATATATATACAGAAACTAGAAACCGATTGCATCTCCAGCAAATACTTGTGTTTTGCAAGAGTATCACATCTTCTAACCCTAACCCTAACCATAACCCATACACAAATTGCACAGCATTTCAATACATACTAGATCATTTTATTAATTTTTAATGCTTTAAAACCTTTAAGACATATAGCTGCTTATAATAAAAAATCTGACAAAAAAAAGAATTAAATTAAAGGCTCAAATAAAGAATTGCCTCGAATCAAATCGGCACCCTACTGTACCCATGATTCACAGCTCTAATAATCACGGTTTGAAATGTCGCAAGTAAAAATTGGACTGTTGTGTACAGTTTGCCAAAATGTCATGTATGCATAGATTTTAGTCCACTGTAGTTAAAGGCTCAAGGACTTCCTGATTGTGAATATGAATAGCAAATGGCGACTTCCTGCCTAGAGATTTGCTTTTACGTTTCGTAAACGTATAGGTTGCATCCATGAAAGTGCATATAATGAATGCATGGTTAATATGTTATTGCTGGAGGTTTAAGTGGATATTAATCTGGGGGAAGGTGCATGAAGACCTGTTGGTGTTCATGTTCTTGCCCAGGTTACCATGGTGATGTGGGCTGCACATTCACAAGCTTGCTGTGCTCGATATGTCACACTCCGTGTACTGTATGTGTGTGTGTGTGTGTGTGTGTGTGTGTGTGTGTGGTATGTGGGTTGCACAAAGGTATTCACTGTTGCTCATCCAATTTCACACTGATATGCATGTGCTACACAATGTCCATTGTCCACTGATTCTCCTGTCAACAACAGCGATGCAATCTCACACACCCCGTACTGTATACACTCAGACCGACTGCATTTTCAGTATTCATTTTCAAATCTTTCATCTCCTGAATTTCTTATTGCGATGGATTTCCATGGACTGGCTTACACCCAAAAACCATCCTAGGGCTCATATGCTCTCCCGGACAAACACTTCACCTAATTTTAGACCCACCACCGAGCTCTGCACATCCTGTTAGCGGATCATATCTTGGATTGCAAGATGCCACAAATGACAAGAGGGATAATCTAAATCAGTATACTCGACAACAGGTTGGGGTACCAATCTATTGCAGGGCACACACACATACACACAAGGAGAACATGTAAAGTCCATGCACACAGACCTGGGGCGGAACTTGAACCTGGACTCTGGAGGTGCAGGGCGACAGTGCTAACCACTAAGCCACTACGGCACCCGTGAAAAGAACATAAATTACAAAACACACCAAGTTACAATTTGCCCTGTCCAGAGCCTTTCATGATTTGCCTTTCCGAAACAGCTCCTCCTACTGGACCTCGTTAGCACTAGAAGAAGAATCGTGACAATATTACACAAAAACACGGACATACAGGTACGCCGCATGCTCCTGACTGCATGCTCTTCCACTTGCCACGGCAGGTCTAAATTATAAATAAATCTTGCCCAGCCTGGGACTATAAATATTTAAATCGCGATGTGTTTTAGTGACGTTCCTCTCGCCTCGCTCACCAGAAACGTGCAGCATATTTGACCTTAGCGCTAAAGCTGCTGTAGCAAAGCTGAAACGATCTCATAACGGTTTAATGGCCAAACACCTTCCCAAGTTGCAGTCTACGAAATAGTCAGCTGAAAGACTTAACAGCCAGTAAAGCTCCATATGCTTCTGTAAGGTGATCTCCTCACCTTTGTTCCACTGGAAGAGTGATGGACACTACAGAACCAAGTGTGTCGATAAAGCTGGCCATGAATAGCTCTGGCCTTGTGCGTTCTTTCCCTCTAAAACCTTGACCTCTGGTGCTCTATCATTCATATATCATATCGTATTTCAATCATACCGTATCAGTACCTTCAAGGTCTTCCAGTCATTAAACATCACCAACAGAGGAATTCCTCCACACTAGGTGTTCTGCTTGCAGTTTCTTTCACAGCTCACTCAGCCAGGGGATAAGGCTGCACCAAGCAAAAGAATAACTGTGCTGTCTTCTTTGTTCAGCGTAACGTTCACTCATGCTTCATGTTGCAAGGGTTTCCAGAGAACGCTTATATTGACAGATATGTCAATATGTTAGATTTGGTTTCAAATCATTTCCCTTTTTTATAAAATGTTACTTCTGCTTTAACTAGTCTGTTTGGTGCCATCCATCCATCCATTCATCCATCCATCCGTCCATCCCTCCATCCCTCCATCCATCCATCCATCCATCCATCCATCCATCCATCCATCCATCACTTTCTGTCCTGCTTATCCAGGGGGGCTTGAGGCTATACAACACAGGGGACACCCTGGATTGCATGCCAATCTATTGCAGGGCTCAAGCATACAGTACACGCTGCAGGCAACTTGGAAATGCCAATCAGGCCACACCACATGTCTTCTTACATGTGAGAAGGTGCGAAGCAACAGTGCTAACCGCCTGCTTGTCAACGTTCATTTACAAGAGTACTGTATGTCTCTGACTGCATAGTTGAGAAGTTGGCTTCTGTATTTTTCTTTTTTTTACAGTATAAGATATGCCAATCAGTCATAACATTAAAGCTGTTAACATTATGATCACCTAGTTTTTGGTTCTCCTTTTGTTACTGGGGTGGATCTGACCCCTTGGGACACGGCTCCACAAGACCTCTGGGGGTGTGCTCTGGTCTTTGAAACCAGGACCAGATCCTTGGGGTCCTGTGAGTTGCAGGGTGGGGCATCTCTGGATCGGACTCGCCTGTCCAGGGCATTCCATGGATGCTCAATGGGATTGGGCTCTGAGGATGCTGGAGGTTGGAAGCCTTGGGCTTTGTGCCTGCTGGGCTCCATGTGCTGTGTGGTGGACTGAGATGCATTGGATGTTCTGGTGCCTTTCTATTGTGGCCGGCATTCAATTATTAAAAAGCTGTTATCTAGTTATCTGTGGGATCAGACCGGACAGCCTGCCCATTGGTCCCTGGAGGGCATGGGTGGGCTTTGGGTGCCCATGATCTTGCCAGCAGTTTACTGGTATATACTGTAAGTGATATACATGTTTTAATGCCTCATTTTATCAATTTTTGAGCAAACTTGTGTTTGAATGTTGTTTTGTTGACAACCTGAACTTGAGATTCCCAAGAGATTTACAAAAGTTTCAGGAAAATGCTTCATTTGCATATGTTGATGAATTGATTTTGTCTAATTTTGACTGATCTGTCAATTAGTTTTACATAGTTTCCTTTAAATCCTTAATAAGAAATATCAGTTTTATAAAATCTCCATTTAATTCATGTGTGCAAATAAAATGTAATAGTGTACAGTACATTGATGGAACTCAGGACAGGTATGGGGTTTTAATTCTTTGAATCGGGTTTCACAATCCATACTGTACTGTATATGCGACTTTATACCAAAACAGAAACTCTCACATGGCTGGATTTTCAGGAATGCCACATTTCATGTGTTAATATTATAGTAATATTAAAAATCAATAAAAGTTCATACGTTCAATTATATAGACATACATTCAATAAATAGATTTGACTTGACTGTTCATCATCCTGTAGCTTGAAACAGCACCGTCTCGTAATTAAACGGGGATTTTTTTCCGCTGTTGACCTTCAGGTACACACATTCCTCATGATAGTCGGACATTTGAGTGAGAGTTACATCCTAAGTAGGTTTCGTTTTTCAACCAGTATAAGAGTAGTCTAGGTTCTTGTGTGCGACACAAATTAGGTTTCCACTGTATGTGTATTTCTGCCAAAATTCTCTGTTATTGTTGGTTTATTAGGGCATTTTAAAACATCATCTCAATTTAAGTCCATTTTTACATACAGTATATGGCAATATTTTGCTGCGTATAAAATAATGCACAATGCAAATAAAAGTTTTTTTTTATTTGATTGAATTTTTTTTAAGAAGTATTGGCTTTGGTGGATTCAGCAGCATTTTGTCAGCATCCTTTTAATATTTCTATACTGCTTGTAAAGCAAATGAATACACTTTATTTGTTTAGTTCTCCAGAGTCGGGTTATTGAATTGTAGCTCAAGCGAAATGAGACCTTTGATTAGTGAATACGCACACACACACACACACACACACACACACACACACACACACACATTCTGTAGGTAATCGTCAGCATCTTAAATTTAATGTGTGCAGCTACAAAAAGTCATGGGAGGAAAAAGACAGTAGTGGAGGAGTGTAGATGAATTTTAAGACAAGTCACGCTGCTGCATTTAGAATCAGTAGCAAGAGGCGTATTTGCTGATGTTAGGAGGCGAGGGATGATGTGAAACTGAAGAAGAAAAACTCCCAAAGAATTTAATGGAAACAAGTAGTCGTATAGATACTGAATCTTGAATGATCCTCTATGTGATCATACAAGAGTAGGGCTGGGCGATATGGCTGAAAACTGTATCACGATATCAGTGTTTCATATCGGTTGATATCGATAATTATTGATATTTTTTATGACCCATTTAAAATAAGGCCCAGGAGAAGAACATATTATATTTAAACATTTTTATTTTAAACGTAACCTTCCTCTGATCAGAGTCCCCTCAGTTATTAAGACAGAAATGTCAACAAGTCTAAAGTCACAATTAACAATTAAAAGGTGCAAAATTAAAAGAATATGTAAGAAATGCTTAATAAAGTGTAATAAAATAGTGCAATGCGTTTATTATATCAGATGCCTTTAGAGAAAACTACAACAAAAATATATTGTTGTAATATATTTGAGTTTGATGTTAATTCACTGGCGGGCCACCAGGGGGCAATACCGCGCTGGATACTATATGTGTCGTGTGCACTGAATGCAGTAAAAGAAGAATACCGTTTTCTCCGTTTCTTTTTCCTCTGGGTTTCTCACACAAAAAGCAAGTAATATTATACTGTAGATGTTAGTTGTGCATATTGGCATAATCGTCATACCAAAGAATAAACTACCCGCCAATGTGGCTAGTGAGACTAAAGTTATTACCCGCCACAGCCGAATTTTACCCGCATTTGGTGGGTGCCAATGTCGACGCCATCTTGTCTCAGTTTATGCTTCCTGAATCGCGACCGCACTACTTCCGGGTCCTAGAGCCGGTCGCCGAGCGAGTGCGCATGACGGCAACCAAAATAGCTTCGCGACCAGCGTTTTCGTCCGACAAAGAATAAAAAATATACAACGTTCTATCGAACACATTTTTTTATTGATATCGATCACGTGTCTATCGCGAAACACATCGTTATCGTTTTATCGCCCAGGCCTATACAAGAGCAACGTTTTATTGTGTTGTTTTGCATGTAACAGTGGTCGTACAGTAAGTGCCCTTCATACGAACATTTCAGTTACAAACTTTCAAAGATACGATCATGCATTCGACCTTGTTCGATCGTGGCAGGTGGATCACATGTCCCGTACATTGTCACGTGAGGTGAAACGATGGCAGACAGTGCTCGTTCTTGTAACATGAATTGTTCAGCCATCGGCACAATTCTGAAGGACAAGCACAAGATCATGGAACATGTGAAGTCTGCTGTGCCAATGATGTCGACAATAATATCAAAGAAGCGTGGAAAAGTGATAGAGGAGATTGAGAAGTTTCTCAGAGTGTGGATGCAGGACATCAGAGTCGAGTCCCGCCCAGTTCCACTGTGTATAGGCAATCGTGTTAGTGTCCTAAGACCTCGTCAATGTTCGTTGGACTTACGAACAAATTAGACTTACAAACAAGCTCTTGGAATGGAACTTGTTCGTATGTAGGGGACTTACTGTACCATTAACCGTCATTAGGTACTTTCTGTGTATTTTTATTAATAAATACGTTATGGTGGACATTTAGACCTCAAAACAAAACAAACATTTCCTACAGTAGTGATAACCAGTAGGTAAAGGAGTAACCTAGCAATTGATAGCTTACTAGATACTCATTATTTTTATATTTTCATACTAATACTGAAATTTCAGTCTTTCTAATTAATAGTTAGCTAACCTCTGGGGTCGAATCCCAAATAGCTTTAAATAGAAAGCTAGTGCACTATGTCGGTACAACCCTTTCGTTCCACACACCACTACATGTAGTGCCCTTGAAAATGTTAAAACCTTGACACTAGGTGCATTTACATGAAAATTAATATGTCAGTAATAAATCTGATTAACAGACAAATTGGAATAAAATGCGTCATGTACAGTAAACACCTCAGTCTGACCCGATAATGAGAGCGGATGTGTAAACTCTTAATAAATTGTTCATCAGGTAAATATTAACGGTGTAAACAGTCGCTGTGATTCTTTCCTGTTGGAATCAATATATTCTTTTTGTTCATGTTTGCCCAGTGTTGGGGTAACACTATGTGCTGCAATGTGTTTCCAGGCAGGAAATTTTGCTTTCATTCTCAATTTCATCTACTTTCATCCACTGGGCCTCTGGCTTTTCACACGTAGTAAAGCATCTAACCAATCAAAAAGCAGAAGACAGGTTTTTATAGAAATGATTGGGAAGCCTAATCTAAACTCGATTTCTAATTCTAAACAATGACTTCTTCTGTTAAATTTAAAGCTGAATAAATGCATCACAGTAAGCAAAAGTTATACAATATCTGCGTCATACATGTACACACATCTTATCGGATGGATGATAAAAAAAAACAAATTGTCCATGTAAAGTAGCTACAGATTGCTACAGATAAGACGTGTTTTAAATGATAAAGCTCATTAAACATGAACGTGGATGAGGTGCAAAACAGTCACATGTCATGATCATCTGAGGGAAATGGCTTATGGGCGAGTTGCAGTCCTGTGGCGTGTTTAGCGCAGCCATAACACCACCCGTAATAAGAATTCTGATTTTAAAAAAGGCCGCATGATGTAGGGCATGGTGGCATTTCAGCGCATAATCAACGCATAATTCAGGTTGTTGTTGGTCTTTCGGCTGCTCCCGGGAAGGGGTCGCCACAGCGGACCATCCGATCCTCACAAAAAGGTTTTATGCCGGATGCCCTTTCTGATGCAACCCAACATTTTATCAGTGTTTGGGTCTGGTACTGCATCCAGTGGCTGGGAATCAAACCCAGGCCTTCCGCATGGCAGCCGAGAAACCTACCACTGAGCCACCAATACCCTATTTAATGCATTATTCATTCATTCATCTTCTATACCGCTTTATTCTGTATTTAGGGTCGCGGGGACCTGGAGCCTATACCAGGAGACTCAGGGCACGAGGCAGGGTACACCCTGGACAGCGTGCCAATCCATCGCAGAGCACACACTCATTCACACACTATGGTCAATTTTAGGAACGCCAATTAGCCTAATCTGCATGTCTTTGGACTGTGGGAGGAAACCAGAGAACCCGGAGGAAACCCACCAAGCACGGGGAGAACATGCAAACTCCATGCACACAGAGACGGGAATCGAACCCGGACCCTGGAGGTGCAAGGCGACAGTGCTAACCACTACACCACCGCGCCGCCATCTGCATTATTCATATCAGCTTTAATTTTCTACTTTCAATTGAAGAAAATGTTCAAGTACAAAAGTACA
Source organism: Channallabes apus (assembly GCA_030522415.1). NCBI lineage: Eukaryota > Metazoa > Chordata > Actinopteri > Siluriformes > Clariidae > Channallabes > Channallabes apus. The sequence continues at coordinate 37,933,712 of CM060104.1, forward strand.
ATTGAGAGTTTTTGTGTGATGCATTCTGACTATGAGCAGCATATAGTTAAAGAGAAGTTGTGCATTCTAATTTAATAATAATCATAATAATAATCATGAGGATCTACTAATTATAAATTATACTAAAATATACTAATTATTAAGTGTTGAAAACAGATTTTAATAAGAAACTAAGTTTTTTTTATCTCAACTATGCATAATTAATTATTGTATAGAGAAATACAGTATAATGGAAGGTTATGTGGGAGTCTCGAAGTCTTGACGTCTTTCAGCATAGTGAGTTGATAACCATTGACTGTCTAGACACTACGGTGGAGGACCATCATAGATAATTTAAGGTTTCTGTGAAAGAGTACATTAACAGCACAGTATTTAAAAGATAATAGATATCTTTAAAATGTGCCAAGGGGTATGAAGTGCCATTTCTGAGCCATACACAAAGCTGCAGTGTTGCCGCTTGCCAAGGCAAACGATAGCAAAGCAGCTGCTGCAGAATTCCCTGGAGAGGTCCATCCAGAACTGCTTGGAGAGAAGCCAAGCCTGAGATGAAATTTTTGCTTTCTGGACAGCAGCTTGTCAGTTCCAGAGCCAACCTTGACCACTGTCTGGGGTTGTAACACCTGTTGTGGATCGGCATATGCTGGAAAAAAGAAGGAGCGGTTGCCAAACGTTAGAAGACACGGATGACCGAAAGCCGGTGACCTCCATTTCAGAGCACGAAATGAATGAAAATTAGTGACCTGAGTTGTTGTTGTTTTCTTGCTTGATCACTACTGAAAATATAGGAAAATGTATGGCAGAATGGTTACACATTCATTCACTGCATAGCGTTTAATTTCATTTTATCCACACTTCACATCATCACAAAGCAGTTTGACTGCAGGTTTCTGCGTTATTGGTGATAATGCCTGCACGCAAACTATATAGTGCAACATTCATATTCACAAATGAACCTCACGAATACACAAATACAGAACATCCACTCACAGATGGCTCCCAGTTGTTCAGGAGCCTCATGAAGCCTCATAGACACACGGAGCAGATGTTTTAGTGGCTGAACGTAACATTTTATGATAGTACATTACATTAGTATTTACTATTTGTAAACTAGATGCATATTCATTATGTAGCTCGCAGCAATTCCCTCTGCAGTCTTTACCTCCACTTTGCCTGAGTGTGCTTGTGTGTATGTGAAACTTTTCAGTCACGAAAGGTTTCATAATTCAACATTTTCAAGTTCAAAGCAGCGATGATTGGGCCCAAGCACCTGCTCCATCGCTGCCCTGGCGCGCCAGAAAGACAGTGGGCACAGTGGGCACATGCATATAAAGGGGGAAATATGTTACAATGTGACCTAACAGTATCTCATACTGTGAATGTGTCACGGGCGTACTGGGCAGCGTCGTCACCAGCTTTTATACTACTAACGTTATATAAAGTTGTTGTTATTGTTGTTGGTCTTTCGGCTGCTCCCAACAAGGGGTCGCCACAGTGGAGTATCCAGTCCGCACTACAACTTGGCACAGTTTTTATGCCGGATGCCCTTCCTGACGCAACCCTCCCATTGTATCCGGGCTTGGGACCGGCACTGTGTCCAGTGGCTGGGGTTCGGGCACTGGCTGGGAATCGAACCCGGGCCTTCCGCATGGCAGGCGAAACACCCACCACTGAGCCACCAGTGCCCTTTCTACTAACGTTATATAAAGTTATTAGCCACTTTTTGCCATAAATGTAAATCTTAGCCATGACAGAACTGTTTGAGATATTAAAAAATCCCTTCACAATTTTTCATCCTCAATGTCTTGAGATCGTATTGGCCCAATTTGGTGGCGAACATGTAAATCCCCCAGGAGAAGTATATCAACTTCCATTGGGTGTGTTTTGCAGCAACTCGAAATAAGGGACTTCCTGTTGAGTAGAGCCCAGGACATGCAGGGTGAAAGTTGTTCAACTCAATGGGATCTAGATGTGTACTGGCTTTTACATGTACAGTATACGAGTGAGTGAGTATGAGCTATGCAGAAAAATCGCCTGTGAAGGAACTGTGTCAGGTACAAAAATTTCTCAGTCAGGAAAGATTTAATTTAATAATAGAGTGACATTTTGCCCGTACATGTGACTTTGTGGATTTGACCTGCATGCCATTTGGTGAAAAACAGTGTAACAGCTTATTTAGTGTAAAACCAAGGCGGTAGTGGTAGTAAAAGCCACGAGCCATAATTTATAAGGTAAATTATACACTGTAGATACCTGACTGTTTCACAACCATATTAAACAGCATATTAGACATTATAATAATTAAAGTTAATGCACCTTAATATTTCATTGGAGCGCCTTTAGCTTTAGATTTCAGAGCATTTGTGGGTCTTATTAATGATGGGTGCGGCACGTCATGTGCTTCACTTCTTACCCTGGTACACCCATAGCTATGGAATAGGGTCAATCTGGACTCGTCAGACCATGCAATTTTGTGTGTGTGTGTGTGTGTGTGTGTGTTGAAATGCTCTTACTTTCGTTTTTTAAACATAACTCTGATTGCTACTGTCGTTATACATCATTGTTTTTATGATGCAACTTCACCAAGCGTTTAAGTCATCTCTGGTCACACTCATTCATGACTTTTTTCCGGCCGCATTTGTTCTGTGAATTTGAACCTTCTGAAGCACAGTAACGTTTTTCACCGCCACGGGATACGTCTTTCAACGAGGTTGTTTAAGAAATGAGAAGCTATTCACTGCATCAGTTAGGGTTAAGAGAATTGTTGCCAGTAAGACGAATCAATCACTGCTGTAATGATCTAATCAAAGGCTCATTGGTGTTTGCTTATTTAAATACAAATGGTGTTTTTTTTTCCCCCAGGCAGTGTATTTACATGTAATTAGTTTTTCTAACATCTAGTGATCCTAGCAAACAGACTCCATCACTTAAAACAAAAAATAGTATATCAAGTAGTAGAGGAGGTGTTCAAGTCAAACTGGGACTTTTGAGCACTGATTGTACTCAAAGTGATGAGAGTCATTTATTTCTCTATCTAATCCCCTGCTACACTAATGCACTTACAGTATCGCAGTGTTTCACTAGTGCTTGGACACCACCGAGGTACTGTAGGAAGATCGATGAATAATCGGACTGCTGCATTCACGTCTGAAACGCTGGCCTCCCAGGAACTCCTGTAATGGGCCAAACATGTGGACATGGCTTTGGAGCGAAGTCAGGACTGTGGTGAAGATGTGGTTTTCACCAGTGAAATGTATTTTTTTTTTACTGCGGCTAAGAGTCTCATCTCGTCTTTTGTAAATGTCAATCTTTTTCACAAGAAGTCCCGGTTTGACTTGAACTCCCCTTTTTTGCTTTTGTATAGACAGAGAAAAACCGGAGAACGTCATTCTATCTCTGTCTATATTTAAAATAAAGACGAATCCTCGTGGTACTACACTTTAATTAACGTTTTTATTGATTAAACTCTTTGTGAAATACCCCCCCCCCCCCAATTTAATAAATTAAGCTAGGGTCATGAAACTGTTATCTCTGGCATCCTATAGCCTTAACAACACTTTAGTTAGATAAAAGCAATTGACATGTGCAGGTTAATAGGGACATTAACATTATTACGTATATTATGTACAATACGTTATAAATAAAATTCTATTTTGATCATAAAACAAACAAATAATTCAGGAAAATCATCTCATAATTGTAGTCCAGATAAACCTGCATCCTGGTGCTGATGCTGAACGGTGTAAACATTTGAAGTAAATTGAGTGGCTCGCACGTTGTGAGATTTACTGTCAGGTAAAATATCGTCTAAATTGATCCATCCTTCAGGAGCAACGTTTTCGCGGTGTCTAAATTGTATTGAATGGCATTTAAAAAACAATCCAGGCTGAAATGTGAACTCCTTTGGCGTGGGCATGTCAAAAAAGATTGACTTCAGTCATCCTGTGAAGGCCAGACAAAGCTGTATTTACAGATATCCATGCACAGTGCAATATTTAGATATTTTCCTCCCCAGATGTACAGGATTGCTACAGATATGACTATTTATGCCAAGCTGCTATGTTCTGATTATGTAAGGATTTTTTTTTTTCATGCTGCTGAGTATACAGTCACAAGGATTTCAAAATGTGCTATCTTTCAGCTAAATGTAATGGCTGCAAAAGCTGAGGAAGGAACTGTGTGTTCTGAACAGAAGTGGGCGGAGTACACACATCCTCTGCTTGAGTAGATGTAGAGAGTCTATAGGACAAATATGTTATCCATCCATCTAGGAACCTCAGTAGTCCAGATAGGGACTGTGGAAGACAATGGTGACCACTGTAGTTATTCCCTTTTCTACAACCCTGGTAGAACCAACATTCACACACAACAGCCAGTTAGCCTAATCTGCATGGGAGGAAACCCACCAAGCACTGGGAGAACATGCAGACTCCATGGACCCCAAGGTGGAAATCGAACCCAGACCCTGGAGGTGCAAGACCACAGTACTAACCACTAAGCCACTGTATATTTGAAGTAAAAGTAGAAGCCCTCCATTTACTTATCAGAGATATCAGCAACTTTCATTAGCAAGCTGTTACGTTATTAGGTGTTTTGAAGGAAAGGCAAGGCACATAGTTCATTCATTCATTCATTCATTCATCTTCTATACCGCTTTATCCTGTATTTAGGGTCTCGGGGACCTGGAGCCTATCCCAGGAGACTCAGGGCACGAGGCAGGGTACACCCTGGACAGCGTGCCAATCCATCACAGAGCACACACATACACACACTCACACACCCAATCACACACTACGGGCAATTTAGGAACGCCAATTAACCTAACCTGCATATCTTTGGACTGTGGGAGGAAACCGGAGTACCCGGAGGAAACCCACCAAGCACGGGGAGAACATGCAAACTCCATGCACACAGAGACGGGAATCGAGCCTGGCCGGGGAATCGAACCCGGACCCTGGAGGTGCAAGGCGACAGTGCTAACCACTACACCACTGCGCCGCCCAGAAATTACATATACATTTAAATATACATTTAAGTATAAAAGTGCAGATATTTGCTGTACTTTTCAGTTGGAGAAAAAGTTAAATAATCCTCTAGTAAAACTATGCAAGTGAAGTACAGATATGGGAAAATCAATATCTCAACCACGTTACAGTAGCAGCACCTATGACGAGCAATTTTTAAAATGCTTAAGCAAAAAAGAAAAAGAAATGCATTCTTAAATAAGCTTACTAAGAATCAGGTTAGTCATTATAGTATTCATAAGTGTGGTGTTCTGGGAAAAGCCTGTCAGGGTTTGAGAAGTAGAACAGAGAAATAAGGTTTTGCTTAAATCCTGAAATGCAATGTTCTAAAGGAAAATTTAAATGCTAAAATGTATAAATGAAATAGGATAGGATAGGATAGAAATGATTTTTGGGTGAACAAGATCAGAAGTGAACTTGCCAGACTACAGACTGATCTAACAGAAAGGTCATGGCAACCACTCTTTAATACTGTAATCACTCTTTGCAAATGTGGTGAGCAGAAAAGCATCTCCGAGTGCACAACTCAGACCCCTGGGCAACAAAGCAGAGGGCATTTTTTCTCCTCACACTTTCCAAGAACAGGAGACCACAAGCTTAATAAAGCGGGACAGAAAAACACTAGCTGGTCTGATGAAGCTGAATTTCTGCAGTGATGTACAGAATGTACTGTAGGGTCAGAACTGAAGACATGGCTTTAACCTGCCTTGTGTGAACAGCTGGCGAATGTGGTATAATGGTCTTCTTGGCACACTTGGGATCTCTTGATATCAATCATGGCCTGTCTGAGTATTGTTTCTGAACACATTGTCCACTTCATGGACACAGAACGTCTATTTTTATAGTAGCTGATTTCTGCATGATAAGTCCCAGATTGGTTCCATGAACATGACAATATACTTTAATGTCCTCCCTGTTCACCAGATCTGAATCAAAGTGCGCCTTTGTGGTGCTGGTGGTGGTGGTGGTGGTGTTGTGTGGGAGATTGTCTAAATTTTTATAATATGTCATATAGCCTAAAGTATGTAAATCCCCTGGCCATCATACCCATGTGTGTTTATTGAACTTTCTATTCCAAACTTGGGTCCAAGGGCCGATCTCCAGTTCTGAAAAACGAAGCCAATGTGGAAGTGCCAGAGTCAATCCCCAACGACCCCCATGTTGAAATGCTCACATGGCTTTTCACTAAATTTTGAAGCACAACTATAGGGATTTGCACATTATTCAGCCACAAGAGCATTAATAATGAGGCGGAGACACAAAACAGGATTGAGCTCTTCCACTTCAGTCTTGGCAGACCATGTCTTCACGGAGCTCTTCCACTTTGTGCACAGGATTATTGCTATGCTGCAAGACGTCTGGAACTCTTTGTACCAATAAAGGGATGAAGGGAAATTGTAATGCTACATACAGTATATGCCATCAGATATAGTGTGTAGTGTGTTTTGTATTAAGGTAACAAATAGTTTTAGTTGCATCAGTAAGAGACAATGTAAGCTGTTGCAATGCCCAGGGCTCAGTTTGGAGCATTATTATAAACCTAGACGCTTGGTCATTTTTTGTGTTAGTCTTCTGTCACCAACTAATCATTGAACAGAGTTTGATGCAACAGGCAGTTCAGATTTTTAGTTTTGTAACAGTGATATCAAATTACAGCAGCACAAAATGTCATTCTGGTGAGTGGGCATCTACTACTGTATGTGCTAGTTATACCATATTGCCTCCTTCAGTGGACCTACGAGTACAGGATTTGGCCATATGTCTATTCCTCAAGTGCGGCATCAATTATTCATTAAAACAGCTTTCTGTGTTTACATAATGGGACAACAATAAGGTGTCACTAATGGTCACGGCCATTAATTTCAACCGACGACGTACGGTAAACTCTACACGTCTCTTTGTATGTCGGCTCATTGACCATTTTGTCCTTTTTGTGTTCTGTCATACACAGAGTCTGACCTGTCATGTGTCTTCTGTTCTGACCTTTGATCTTTGTCCTCCCCTCTGACCCTTCCATGTGTGTCTGTTTGTTTGTGTGTGTGTGTTATGTGTATTATGTGTGTGTGTGTGTGTTGCGTGCATTCATCATCTCAGCCCCTCTACGGAAGCTTAAGTTCGTGGAGAGCCCTCGCATACCCGAGTTTGACCTTGGCTCCCCTACACACACTGGTCCCGCAGCACAGAATCCCAACCTGGACACACACTCACCTGGTAAGAACACAACACCCTTCCTCATGTCTGTTGGGATTCCTGGTCTCTGTAGACTGCTTTGTGTTTGTGTTGACGTGTATTTTATCTGTTTGTGTTGCAGTTCAGATTTAGTTATTGCACCTACATGTACTGTTCTGTGTAATCGGTAAAAAACAGACAGACAGATACAGGTGGACTGATAGAGATGAACAGATAGATGAAAGTTGATGGATGGATGGATGGATGGATGATTCATAGATGGATGGATGTTTTGGTGGGGGAATGAATGAAAGAGTGAATCGATAGATCGATAAATTGATGGATGGTTCAATCAAATGGATGGATAGATGGTAGAACTGATGAATGGGTGGATGAATTCTTGGCTGGATGGATGAATAGATAGATGAATGGATAGGTGACTTGGTGGATTTGTTGGATGTATGCATGGATGAGTGGACTTGTAGATGGATGAGTCATTTGGTGGAAAGATGAGTGGGTGGTCTGATGGATGAGTGGATGGATTGGTGGATGGATGAATCGATAAGTGGATTAATTAATTGTTGGATGGATGGATGGATGGAGGGTATTCTAATGGATGGAAAGCTTCTCTGATGGATAAGTTGGACTGGTTAATGCAGTTACAGTATGGATGGATGGCTGAATGGATTGGTGGTTTGATGAATGAATAGGTGGGCTGATTTGGTAGATAGATGAGTCAATTGGTTGATGGATGGGTGGATGAATTAATTGTTGGATGGATGTAGGTAGGTGAGTCAATTGGTTGATGGATGGGTGGATGAATTAATTGTTGGTTGGATGGATGGATGGATGGATGGATGGATGGGAAGGTGTCCTGATGGAGGTATAGCTTGTCTGATGGATGAATAGTTGGACTGGTGGATGGAGGTATCGATGGATGACTGTATGGATAGATTGGTGGACCACTTGTATAAATAGTTGGACTAGGGGATGCATGAATGGAATGATGGATAAGTGGCCTGATGGATGAATAGGTGGACTGGGGGATGGAGGTAAGGATGGGTGGTCCGGTAGGAAGATGGTTTATGGATGCATGGATGGATTGGTGGATAGGTGGATTAATTGATGGGTGGGTTAATTAATTGTTGGATGGATGGATGATGGATGGATTGGTGGAGAGGTATTCTGTGTAGCTGTATAACTTGTCTGATTGATGAATAGTTGGGTTGGTGGATGGAAGTATGGAGGGATTGATGGATAGATAGGTTGTATTTTTCGGTGACTGGGTTTACTCAGGATGACTGGTGCTGACATCAAATAAAGTCTATTGCAACTTGTTTTCTTTAGTTCCTCTCTTCTTCTTTCTGTGTGATGGCATGCAGAAAAGCAGAGTGCATGCAGAGTTTTTCAACAGTTTTTACCCTGAGAGAGAGAGAGAGAGAAACATTATTTCCACTGTGCTGCACATAGCAGGCAGAGTTACACGTAAGAGTTTAACAGCTTACAGCTGCAGAATGTGGCTTTATATACTGCAGATTCTCTCTCTCTCTCTCTCTCTCTCTCTCTCTCTCTCCTGCAATACAGTCTTAAAGGCGTACAGTACCTTACCTTTAGCATAATAACAGAGTAATAGGGCCGTAACGGAGCTGTGATGGAGTTTATTGGGGCGGCACAGCTGGGTCACGATTCATCACTTTAAGTGCCCCTTTAATGACGTTTTCTCACATTCAAATCCCTCGAAATAGATCTGTGATATATTATATAATTGATGATTAATTGTCTGTAATGTTGATAGAGTGTTATTTCCCAGTGTGAGACAGCCGAGTAATGACTGGCTTCACTTACACTCATGAGTCAGCCACCTAGCAAATATACTCTCTCTCTCTCTCTTCTCTCTCTCTCTCTCTCTCTCTCTCTCTCTCTCTCTCTCTCTTCCTCTCTCTCTCTCTCTCTCTCTCTTTCTCCTCTCTCTCTCTCTTTCTCTCTCTCTCTCTTCTCTCTCTCTCTCTCTCTCTTTCTCTCTCTCTCTTCTTCTCTCTCTCTCTCTCCTCTCTCTCTCCTCTCTCTCTCTTTCTCTCTCTCTCTTTCTCTCTCTCTTTCTCTCTCTCTTTCTCTCTCTCTCTTTCTCTCTCTCTCTCTCTTCCTCTCTTCTCTTTCTCTCTCTCTTTCACACTCTCAGTCACACTTTCTGCTTTCTTTTCTCAGTATTTTTATTACAGCTCTCTTTTCCGTTTCACCTACATCTTTCTATCTTTGGATAGTACGTCCCCTTTTTCTTTTTTTTCTTTCATTCTTTCTTTCCTTCTTTCAGTCACCTGTAGATGTCTCCCCGTCTCTCATATTCTGTCTTTCCTTCCTTCTCTCCCTTTTCCATCCCTTTTCTCTCACCAGTCAACTATCATCAGAGCCTGACTTAATGAACCTCTCTCTCTCTCTCTCTCTCTCTCTCTCTCTCTCTGAACTATCCATAGAGATCTGGCACTTTCTTCCTTTCCCTATATTAATCTCTCTCTCTCTCT